>ML255049.1:48353-100062 GCA_005239495.1 Nicotiana undulata
ATTCAAGTGTTGAAAAAATACTACACACTTAGATATTCAATACAAAACAAGTAAATGAAGAAATAAACATAAATGGGTAAGAAATCCTTAACCACAATGGTGAAATCTTCAAGACCCAAGTGTGTGTGCAAAGCCCTAGCTTCAAAACTTGTTCTTCTCTACTCAAAATATATTACAAAACTGAAGAAAATGTCAAAAGATATGCCAAAGATTGATAAAATGGCTGCTAGGTCGAGTATATAAAAGTTGAATTTGGAAAATGTGATTTTACACCTTTGTCCAAATCTTATGCCCGACTACCGCACCTGCGGAAGATTCATCGCAGGTGCGATTCCGCAGGGGCGGAATATTTCTCGCAGGTGCGAGTTCTGAGTTTTGTCACTTTTCCGCAGGAACGGATGTCTGGTCGCATCTGCGGTTCCGCAGGTGCGTGAATTTCACTCGCAGGTGCGAGATTTGGCTGGTTTGACTTCCATCGCAATTGCGGACATTTGGTCGCACCTGCGGTTCCGCAGGTGCGTGAATTTCACTCGCAGGTGCGAGATTTGGCTGGTTTGACTTCCATCGCAATTGCGGACATTTGGTCGCACCTGCGGTTCCGCAGGTGCGTAGAAAGCACCGCAGGTGCAAGTCTTGTGTGCCTGAGCTGGATTCGCAGGGGCGACAATTCTTCGCAGGCGCGAGGTCGCGCTTGCGACCTATAATCCGCAGGTGCGGAGTCACTGAAGCCTTTCATGCACATTTTCACCGCTTTTTGTCCAACTTTCAGTCAAATTCAACACCAACCTTCATAGCATCATTTCCCTGAAAATTGAGCAATTATACACTAACAACGACCTCAAGCTATCATTTAACAATACAAAATCTAATGAGAAGAGGTTAAAATGAGTGGTAAAATCACCACTCATCAGATATGCATAGCTTGTGACTTCCATCTGTCTAGAGCAGTCTACATCATTTCCGCTTCTGCACGTTGGGTTTGGTCTTCTCTTTTCTTCTTTTATTTATTCTGAATTGAGACGTCTTCTTTTGGTCGTCTCGAATCCATTGTCCTAAAAATGCAATCTGCACAAAATCAAAAAGCAAATGAACGAAATATTCTGCCCCAGTTTTCACTAGGAAAATTTCGTGAGTTATTGTAAGGAAATCTATACTACTTTATTATTTAAAGTGGTGAAAAGCCGGAAACAGTTCACCCAGAGTTATTGTAGACTAGGGAGTGGATACCCTATGCCTAAAAAGTAAAATCAACTAGGGATTGGAGACCCTATGTTGGAAAAGATTGACAGGTTATGCTGTCGTCAAGAAAAGATCACTGGGTTATGCTAGTGTCTGGGGGGAGGATCAACGGGTTATGCCGATGTCAAGAAAGAGATCACCAAGTTATGTTGGTGTCTGGAAAGGTCAACAGGTTATGCTGTCGCCGGGAAAAGAGATCACTGGGTTATGCCAGTGTCAAGAAAATGATCAACAGGTTATGCTGTTGTCAGGAAAAAAGATCACCAGGTTATGCTGGTGTCTGGAAAGGTCAACAGGTTATGCTGTTGCCTGAAAAAGAGATCATTGGGTTATGCCAGTGTTAAGAAGTGATCAACGGGTTATGCCGTTTTCAGGAAAAGATCACCAGGTTATGCCGGTGTCTGGAAAGGTCAACAAGTTATGTTGTTGCCTAGGGAAAAGGAGATCAATGGGTTATGCCAGTGTCTGGAAACGATCAACATGTTATGTTGTTGTCAAGAAAAGATCACCAGGTTATGTCGGTGTCTGGAAATGTCAACAGGTTATGCTGTTGCCTGGGAAAAAGGAGATCACTGGGTTATGCCAGTTTTCTGGAAACGATCAACAGGTTATGCTGTTGTCAAGAAAAGATCACCAGGTTATGCCGGTGTTTGGAAAGGTCAACAGGTTATGTTGTTGCCTGGGGAATAAGGAGATCACTGGGTTATGCCAGTGTTCTGGAAACGATCAACAGGTTATGCTGTTGTCAAGAAAAGATCACCAGGTTATGCCGGTGTTTGGAAAGGTCAACAGGTTATGTTGTTGCCTGGGGAATAAGGAGATCACTGGGTTATGCCAGTGTCAGGACATGATCAATAGGTTATGCTGTTGTCAGAAAGATCACCAGGTTATGCTGGTGTCTGCTAGGGAGTGGGACCCTATGTTGGAAAAAATCATCGGGTTATGCCGGCATCAACTAAGGAGTGGAGACCCTATGTTAGCATCAACTAAGGACTAAGATATCCTAGGTTGGCATCGAGTTATATCGGCATCGGGCTATCCTGGCATCGACTAGGGAATGGAGACCCTATGTTGGCATCAACTAAGGAATGGAATATCTTATGCTGGCATCGAGTTAAGTCGGCATCAGGTTATGGTGGCATCAACTAGGGAATGGAGACCCTATGTTGGCATCAACTAAGGAATGAAATATCCTATGTTGGCATCGAGTTATGTCGGCATCAGGTTATGCTCGCATCAACTAGGGAAGGTAGACCCTATGTTGGCATTAATTAAGGAATGGAATATCCTATGTTGGCATCGAGTTATGTCGGCATCAGGTTATGCTGGCATCAACTAGGGAATGGAGACCCTATGTTGGCATAAACTAAGGAATGAAATATCGTATGTTGGAAAAGGTGTAGCTAGGGATTGGAGGCCCTATACTACTTTAGGTTTGAATTATTTTCAATATCGTTTTTCTTCTTTTCTTTTATTTTTATTTTATTTTGAGTGAATGCGGGAAAGAATTTTGGAGAAAACTTCCCTTTTTGGAGTTGTTGCTGCAAAGCTGCTTCTAGCTCTTGCGCCTTTTATTTTGGTTACACTTGCATTTTGCGAGGTTGCTTTTGAATCACACCTGTTTCCTTCAAACAAAGAACAATTGTCAGTTTGAAGCGGTGGTTGGTTTTGCGGCCTTGATTATTTCAACTTTCTTGATCTTGGCCCCTTTGATGAATATTTCAACTTCTTTCTTGCTTGCTAGGGATTGGGTTTCATCTCTAATCCCGGGGACCTTGGCTTTCCAGATTTTACCATGGCGATCGGTCACGTGGGACCCAACATTTTTGTTTTGCCTTTGTAGGCCTTTCACTTGCTTTTCTTTTGGATTTCCAGAGTATCGGGGGGAGTTTTGGACCCTCAAATTCTGCTGCAACGGTTAGTCGCGGGACTTAATTTCGCCTTTATTGGCCTTTCATTTCTTACTTTTCTTCCAACTTTAACTTTAGGGCATTTGGAATATTTCGGCTTTTCAAACCTTGCCGAGATGGTTAGCCACGTGGGACTCAACCTTTCACTTCACGCGCCTTTATTGGCCCTTCAACTTGATTTTCCCTCTCAAGGGTTTTGAGTTTGAAGCATCGGCCGCTATGGCCAGCCGAGATCGACTCGATGCCCCTGACGAGGATGGGTGCCTTTTGCATATTAGCCCGTGTCAAATGAGAGCCCTGTAAATCAGTCTTGTCATCTTTTCTTTGCCTTAGTTTCGGTATAGAGTTAGACCGAAAGGGATTCAAAAGAAAGAATAAATGACAGAATGGACAATGAATTTAAACAAGAGGCGTCCCTTTCGGGGAAAGGAAAGAAGGACTTATCTGGAGTGCATGAGGACTTCAATGAACATGACATGCCTTTTGGACTGGATGCCTGACCCGTGTAAATCGCCCGACTCTCAGAAATTCATCACAACTATTACTTCGAGATTGAGAAACTTGCCCCGGACTATTTCCATGTCAGTGACCAATTATCCTCTTTTCGATCCGTGGTGCCCTTTGAGGGTTTTCACCGACTAAACTCTCTTATTTCTCTTCTTACCATCTCCTCACGGTGCCCGTGTGGGTTTTTACCGATGAGACTCTTTCATTTTCATTTCTCTTCTTACCGTTGCTTCATGGTGCCCGTGTGTGTTTTCACCGATAAGACTTTCTCATTTCAATTTCTCTCACTTTCTTGTATTAGATCCAAACAACTGTATCCTCCAATTTTGGACATATTTGTCGATTGATCGGAAGGACTTGAACAGGATTTGGGGTAAAAAGAATTTTGACTGAATTACAACTTTGGAACCTTTCAGGTGATACCGTCGCCGAACCATTATAACTTCTGCCCCAGTTTCATTTTGGGGGGAATTTGGATTTTTATTTTGGTGTGACTGAACCCCAAGGAGAGGCTGCCTACGTATCCTTTCGGAACCAAGTCAGACGTAGTTCAGGGAAACATTTTGTTTTGGTTTTGGTTTTTGTTTTGATTTTTGTTTTGATTTTTGTTTTGTTTTTCCTCTATTTTGTTTTGTTTTCTCTTTATTTTGCTTTCCTTGTTCTCTTTTTCTTTTCATTTCATTTTTTTTTGTTCTTTTTTTCTTTTTTTTTTCAACAACACTTTCACATTCCAAAGAGGGTAATCAAAGGAAGGTAACCGGCTCAAAGGGTTGGCAAAAGGGGTAATAGTGTTTGGGTAGAGAGAATGAAAGCCTTCGTCATCTCAATCGGAGAATATTTAATACTATATGGAGGATCAAACATAGTACCTTTTGACTGCACCTGCGTTGACAGTTGTTTCTGGGACATTTTCTTCGAGCCCCAAGTACAACACACTCTTTTGGCAGTACTCTTGTTGCAATGCATGGACCTTTCCAATCTGAACCAATTTTCCTTTGGTTGTTCCAATTCATTGTTTTATTTCCTTGACCAAACTTTATTTTGATTTCTGATCCTTGATTTATTATTTCGAACCCTGATGGCGTTTTAAGATCTTTTGACTGCACCTGCGTTGAGAGTTGTTTCGGGGATAATTTCTTCGATGTACCCCAAGCACAAACGCACTCTTTTGGCAGTACTTTTGTAGTAATGTATGGACCTTTCTAATCTGAACCAATTTTCCTTTGGTTATCCTGATTGTTTTATTTCGTTGATCTTACTTCATTTGCATTCTGACTCTTGATTCATTATTTCGGAGTCTGACAGCATTTTAAGATCTGGGCATGAAGTCCGCAGGCATGTCATGTTATTGAAATCTGCATTTAAACAGAGCTTAAAGTAGCATAAGAAAAAAGAGACAAGATTACGAAAAGAGACATTTTTGAAAATGAAATATTATTTCCATTTGATTTTTGATTTTGATTGACTAATTTTTTTTTTGAAGTTTAAAGATAGAAGGGTTTACATAGGAAAATAATACAATAAAGTAAAACATCCGGATCACACCCTGAGATAATCCGGATGTAGAAAGGATAGTAAGGTTGGCTACCGAAACTCCCATCTGATGGGGAAACTTTCAGGCTTGGCAACCGTTTTTTGGCTTTTCTTCCGTTTTGGCAATGGCTGCAATGGCCTTTAGTGCCGGATCAAATTCTTCATCTTCACAAATCATTCCGACTACTGGCCTGGTGTGAGCAGGCAAGGGATTGTTCATCATATTAGGGTCTTCTTCATCTCTAAGCACTATTGTCTGGACCTCGATGAGATCTTCCACTGCTCTTTTAAGAGTCCAACAATCTTCAGTGTAATGCCTCACTGCTCCAGAGTGGTATTCACATCTACCACCAGCCCGGTGCGAGGGGGACTCGGGGTTCGGCCGATTTGGGGCCACTGGATGCAGCAGACTTGTCCTGACCAACTTTTGGAACAAGCTAGAGTATGATTCACCAATAGTGGTGAACTGATTATTTTGGAAAGGCTCTCTTGGGCGAGGATTGTATTGGGGAAAATTTGGTTGGGGATTATATGGAGCTTGGTAAAGATGGGCATTTCTAGGAAGTGGAGCTCGGTTTTGGGTATAATTTTGTGGTCGCGTATAAGATTGCGCGTTCATCACCGCATAGGGAGGTGGTGCCACGACATATGCAACATCATCTTGATAGGGATAATAGTGTTGTGGGACGTTAGGAAGCATGTATGATTGGTTGAGTGCCCTGCGGGCCCCTTCGAGCTCGAAGCCATCATGACTCCCTCTACTATCTCGTTTTTGCTTATCCAACCCCCCGACCCATTCTGAACAGCATGGGATGCAGACTTAAAAGCAGTTTGACTCAAAATTCGGCCCGTTTCTAAACCACTTTCGACCATCTCCCCAATTTTGATAGCTTCAGCGAACGGTCTACCCATAGCAGACATCATATTCTGGAAGTAGTCTGCCTTTTGGGCTTGTAGGAAGACGGTAACCATTTCTGCTTCGTCCATTGGAGGTTTTATCCGGGCGGCTTGCTCGCGCCATTTGACAGCATATTCACGGAAGCTTTCCGCATTTTTCTTTTTCAAATTGGACAAAGAGTTCCTGTCAGGAGCGATGTCCACATTATACTAGAACTGGCGGACAAAGTCTCGAGCCAAATCGTCTTACACATGCCAATGAGTAATTTCTTGATCCATATACAATTCAGAAGCGATCTCGGCGAGGCTTTCTCCTAAATAGGCCATTAGCAACTCATCTTTTCCACTGGCATCCCTCAATTGGTTACAATACCGTTTCAAGTGAGCTATCGGGTCTCCATGCCCGTCATATTTTCAAACTTTGGCATCTTGAAACCAACTGGCAGGTGAACATGTGGGAATATGCACAAGTCGGAGTAGGAGAGGCTCTTCTGACCACTCAAACCTTGTATGTTATTTAAGCTTTGCTCTAAGCTTCTCATCTTCCGAGCCATTTCTTCGTGCTCGGGGTTTCTCATTGTTCTTTGCTGACCCATAGGAGACTCATATTACCGGTATTGAGGGTAAGAGTTTGGATTGGGCACTGTTGGATGTGTCGTAGTGGAGATTGGTGGCACAACGAACATTGCTGGCGGTGCCCTTGAATCCGGCGCCTGGGGGTGATCCACAGAAGGCATTCCGGGGCCATTAGACGGCATTAGGGGGTGCCCACATGGGATGAGTGGGTTGGGCACAAGGGTGTTGGAAAGCCCATCTGAACTGGGAATCGACTCAGGAAAACCAGGGATTACACTTGGCGGTTTCCTGCCGTTAGACCAGGCGTCCCACATTTCCAACATGTGGCGACGCAACATTCTATTTTCTTTAGCAGTTGCTGATTCCGGCTGCGGAATAGCCGATGACGGGCTATCCTCAGGACCGATGATTGGCAGATTACCGACGGAGGCCATCTCTACCTTTGGACCTTGTGAAGGATGGGAAACCGGACTACCAACAAAACCAACCACCAAAACCTGGCTAATTTGCACACCAAACAACCTTGTTAATTTTGAGACATTTAACATATAGGAAATCGCATATTGGGATGCAATGCACCTGACATTTAAATGCTTCTACAATGTGTTTGAACGGTTGCATGTTTCATCCCGGCCTTTAGATGTCCCTTTACAATTTTATCTCTCCTTTTTTTTTTTGAATTTTCCATATCTCGATTTCTTTTCCTTTCTCTTTTTGTTATTTTCGCTCTTCGTTTTTCTCAATTATTTTGTCACTCTTATTTTTTCACTTTCTTTTCACTTTTCTTTATTTTTCACTCAATTTTTCTCTCGCTTCTCTTTTTTTTTTATAAAATTTTTATGGTTATGATCGAATCCGATGGGGATTGCCTACGTATCATGACGCCGCATTAATCAGATCTTGCGTAGTTCGAGAAGATTGAGAATGGAGTAAATAAACTAACTTTGTTTTTTTTTTTTATTTACTCAGACACATTTTTTTGAATTTTCTGAAAGAATGGCTTTAAAAGGAGAAAGAAAATATTTTTGGCTTTTTTTTTGTTTTTTAATTAATTTTGAAATATTTGAAAGAAAGACTTCTAAAAAAGCAATAGTTTTTTCTTTTTTGGACTTTGATTTGATTTTTTTTCTTTTCTTTTATTTTTGAATTTTTTTTTTTGAAAATTATTTCACGATAAAGGAAACTTGTATTTTGGATTTGATTTTTGATTGATTTGTTTTTTTCAAAATTATGAAATAAAGACTTGTGGATAAGAAAGAAAATATTTCTTTTTTTTTTCTATTTCTGAATTTTAGGAAAAAGACTTTTAAAGAAAAAAGTAGATTTTTTTTTTGATTTGATTTTTTGTTTTGGATGAAATACCTCTAAATATTCTTTTTCTTTTGTTTTGAACTTTGAGAATTCCAAAAATTAAGAAGAAAATATTTTCGTTGAATTTCATCTTTTTCTTCTCTC
This sequence comes from Nicotiana undulata, assembly GCA_005239495.1. Lineage (NCBI taxonomy): Eukaryota > Viridiplantae > Streptophyta > Magnoliopsida > Solanales > Solanaceae > Nicotiana > Nicotiana undulata. The sequence goes on from ML255049.1 coordinate 56,471, forward strand.
TTTTCTCTTTCTTTTAAGAATAAAGAAAATATTTTTTGATTTCGAATGTTGCCTCCACATTTTCAAAAGAGGGATCTTTAAAGAAAGACAAAGATTTTTTTTTTTTGATTTTGTTTTCTAAATTTTTTGTTTCCTTTGGAAAAATATTTCTGAAGGAGGGAAAAATATTTTTTTGGATTTTGATTGATTATTTTACCTAGTTTTATTTTTGTTTTGAATAAAAGCTTTCAAAAAGGAAGGAAAATATTTCTTGATTTTTTTCTTCTTAAAAATCTCTTTTTTTTTCCAAGAGGGAATTAAAGAAAAATATTTTTGGATTTGTTTTTAAAAAATTGGGGTCTCAAAGAAAGACTTTCCATAAAAGGAAAGAAAATATATTATATTTTCTCGGATTTTCTTCTTTTTTTTATTTGAAAACTGTGAAAAATAAAAAAGTATAAAAATATTTTTTGGCATTTTAATTTGATTTGTCTTCTTTCCTTTTTAATGAAAGATTTCTACGAAAAAAAAATATTTTTTTTGGGTTTTAAAAAAAAAATTCTTATTACTTTATTTGAGATTTTCTATAAAAAAGACTTTTAACGAAGGAGCTAAAGGAAAATATTTTTGGATTTTTATAAAAATAGGGGCCGGAACCGATGAGGTTTGCCTACGTATCTCACATCCGGTGAGAATCAGACCCGCGTAGTTCTGCCAATTTTGACGGAACCGAGGGAACATGACTTTTGAGGACATTCAATTATTTTCTTTCTTATTTATAGACAGAGTTTCATATTTCGAATAACTACCTCGCACTCTTGATGTTTTCTTTGATTTTCTTTTTTATTCTAAAAGCCGGTCAACATGCAAGCCGAAACAAACTAATGCACATAGAGCATGTAAGATGCATCAGGATGGTCCTTTATTTCAGGTTCATCTGTCCTAGACGGACACAACCCCTGTGTTGAGTCCCCTAAGTCAAATGCACATGGTGCAAATAACCGCTCCTACTAGGGATCCGGCATGAGGTTATGTTATATTAGATTTAAATCCTGGGGTTTTGTACTAAACCAGGCTTACCCGAGTGGACAGCTCGAGCCGAGGTCGGGGCAGCGTACCGGGAATACATAAGCTTCACCGGCTTTGCAACTTGTCCGTACCTCGTTCTAAAATTTCGATGACTCGAAGAGAAAAGAAGTCACATGAAGTGCATAATTCCCAGATTATTTAGAAAACTCAGAGCGAAGGGGGTTTCGGAACAATTTATATGCAATTCAGATAATATCAAAGCGGTAAAAAGTGGCATTTAGCACATTAGGTTTAACATGTAAAATCAGATAATGAAAGCCAAACATAACAGTTATATAAGCTCGAATTCTTGAACCCTGAATTAGAGATTCTGGGTTTGATCCCCAGCAGAGTCGTCAGAGCTGCCACACCTCCTTTTTCACTACCCCCGGATTAATGAAGGGGTAATAAGGGAGTTTTTTCACTTTAAGTGACATTATTTGATTTTGGGATTTATTATTATTTTAGAGTCACCACCCGGATTTTTGACGATGCTCCGGGACACCGTTTTTGTTTTGGAAATCCCAAACCGAGGAATTGTTTGACTCTGTTTTGATTTGTCTGCGACCAGAAATCCGAGTAAGGAATTCTGTTAACCCGGGAGAAGGTGTTAGGCATTCCCGAGTTCCGTGGTTCTAGCACGTTCGCTTAACTATTAATATTTGGCCTAAATTATCTGATTGTTTACGTATTTTATCTTATTGTGCATTTAGCCTTTTTAATTTTTAGCCGCTATTGACGTTTATGAATTTATCTTGAAACAAGTCACGATAACGTGCACTTGTTTTCTTTTGGACACATTATAACTGCGCCACATGAAATGCACCCGCAATTACAACCCGTGATATTGTTTTAGGTTAGAGTCGGGGACATGAATTGCCACACCCCAGTGTAGATTATATAGTCATGACTATGGTCATGACGGTAAAAATGCCTATTTGAGGCGATTCTCAATTATTCTCTAAGTTTTGGAATTTTTATCTGAAAGAGGTAGTTTAACTTACGGGATGTGTATATAAATCATTTATTTTATGTTTTATGGATTTATCTTGGGACAAGTCACGATGGCGTGCACTTATCGTTATGGTACATGTTGCGAACCGCGTCACATGAAATGCACCCACGATTCGTGACATGTTTATTTTAATCTTCAAAGTCATGGTCGGGTCACATAAAATGCACACCCAAGTATAGATTACGTAATCGTGACTATGCTACGGGAGCCGTCCCCATAATCACGATGATTTATTAAATGTACGCCTAAGTATTCTAGGACTGAATTATTTTTCTACTAAAAGATTATTCTATTGTGAGGCCCATAATTCAAAAAACAACTAAGACTTAAATGTATTCTACTTCTAAAAAATGGTTTGGTTCATTTACTTAAACTAATGGTCTTTCTCTGAATATCAACGAGCAGAACAAACATAAAGGAAATTTGTGAAACCCACATGATATTAACATTACAGACATACAATGTAAAACAACATTAAAATCATAAGAACAGTTATGTCTATTTCTGTTTCAATTGATATAAGAAATTAAGATATAGAACAAAGATTGAACCTCACAATTGAAGACAACAGTGGACGGAACTCAAACCGGAATACCAAACAGCGACGACAAATTGACCCCAATCAGACTTCGTCGAATTCCATCGTTCCAAAAATCAAAAATCTCGAAAGACCACGAACATAAAAAAAATCGAATAAACGGGAGAGGTTGGAAAGAGACCACCACCTCGGAAAAACGAGATCGGGAGGAAGTGAAGGAAGCCAAAACAGAAAAATCACTGGGAGCTCTGTTAGAAAGTGCTGAAGGTGTTTGTTTTCACTGCCAATGGTCGCCGAAAAATGAACATTCCGGAGCCAATGTTGCCGGGGATTCAGCTTCGACCTGAGTCTTAGAACAAACAGTATAACTTGAGATTCAGCAAATCTCTTGTTTTTCGTTTTCACCCCTTTTCCCGTATTTCTATCTAGCCTCCTTCCCCGTCTGTGTGTGTGTGTTGCTTTTGGTTGGGAGATGGTGGTGGATGTTTGGTGGCAGGTTGATGGAGGTAAGGTGGTCGTTTAGGGTGTTTTCCGGCGAGGGTCTGCTGGTTAGGATGATGAAGGCGAAGAGCTCAGAGAAGGGGGGCCAGCGCCGTTTTCTTGTCCGGGAGCTCCTCTCTCTAGGAAAATTAGGTCTTAATTATATAGAGGAGGGGATTAAGGTTGTAATGTCGGAAATTTAGTTGGGCCTGAGATTTTGGGCCCTGAAATTAGGCCAATTTGAAATAAGGGCAAATTTTATCTTTCAAAAATAGTCATCTTACTACTGATTAAATTTCTTATCAAAACGACCTAATTAAAATTTTAACTAATTAAATAAACTAATTGATTAAGCTAATGTATATTTTTTGTGACTTTTATATATTAATCTATCAATTAAAGGGTAACTAATTTCTAAAAATGCGAATTAAACCTAAGATTACATGAAATGAAAAATGTGACAATTTTTATGATTTTTCTATGATTTTAAAATATTAAACATGCATGAAATACAACTAAATAAAGAATAGTTCCTAAAATTCATTAAAAGTTATTTTTTGATTATTTTTAGGAGTAATTTCCATGCGGGGCAGTAATTGAGTGTTCACACAAAGGACTTTATTTATAGGTGCAGGGACAGACTGCACAACATGAGGATACTTGAGTCTCATGGAGTTAACTTCACTACTTTTCAGCTAGAGGGCAGGGCCCGTAGATGGTGGTAGTCCTATATTCTTGGCAGACCGGCAAATTCCCCTCTTATCACTTGGGAGCAGTTCACTCGGCTATTCCTTGACCGGTATATTCCACCCTCTGAGAGGGAAGAGCTGCGGTATCAGTTTGAGCAACTGGAGCAGGGTCATATGCCAGTGACCGACTACGAGGCTAGGTTTTTTGAGTTGTCTCGTCATACACTCATGATACTTCCTACTGACGCAGAGAGAGTGCGGAGATTTGTAGTTGGGTTGCATCTAGGTATTAGGGATAACATGGCCCAAGAGGTAGAGATGGGGACTCCTAATCAGCTTGTGGTAGAGATTGCTCGCAGGATCGAGGGTTATTGGTCGAGGAGCAGAGAGCAGAGGCAACAGGATAAGAGAGCTAGATTTTTTGGGGATTTCAGAGGTGCTCCAGCTAGGGGCAGAGGTCAGTTTGGTAAAGGCCAGCCCAGTAGGCCCCCATATTCATCACCCCCACCACCTCCACGAGGTGTTCCAGCGAGGCCTTATTTCAGCGCTATGCCGGAGAGTTCTTACCGCCCGCCAGCTATTCAGGGTCCCTCCGGCGGGTATTCAGGTCATCAGGGGTCTTCCAGCCCTTACTTCAGTGTTATGCCAGAGGGTTCACATCGCTCTCCGGCTCTACAGGGTTCTTCTCCAGGGCAGTAGGCCATGGTACCCGGAGGTACTTATAAGTTTGGGGATCCAGGCCATATGAAGAGGTTTTGCCCTAGGCTTCGGGGCAAGGCAGTGCAGCAGGGTCACCAGCCTAAGAGAGAAGCACCAGCGATTCAGCCACCCAGAGGTGGAGGACAAACTGGTAGGGATCGTCCCAGAGGTTGAGGCCGGGCAGGGGGAGCCCAGTCAGCTCCTGTTTATTCCGGTAGAGGTCAGTCATCCGGCGCTCCAGCCAGATTCTATACTAATCCAGCCAGATCAGATGCAGTGGCCTCAGATGCCGTGATCACATGTATTATTTCAGTATGCAGTAGAGATGCCTAAGTAATATTTGATCCAGGGTCCACTTATTCATATGTATCAGCTTTGTTTGCTCATTCCCTGGATATTCCTCGTGAGTCCTTGGGTACTCCTGTTTATGTGTCCATTTTTTTGGGTGATTATCTGGTTGTGGACCGGATTTATTAGTTATGTGTAGTTACATTCTGTGTATTCGAGACCAGAGCGGACCCCCTATTGCTTGATATGGTTGATTTTGAGGTCATCCTGGGCATGGATTGACTATCTCCTTATTATGTTGTTCTAGATTGCCATGCCAAGACAGTTACTCTAGCCATGCCCGAGTTGTCGAGATTGGAGTGGAGAGGTTCCTCAGTTAGTGCAGCTAGTCGGGTTATTTCCTTCCTGAAGGCTCGACATATGGTCGAGAAGGGTTGTTTGGTTTATCTTGCTTGTGTGCGGGATACCACCGCCGAGTCTCCGACGATTGATTCAGTTCCAGTAGTTCGATAGTTTTCTGATGTATTCCCTTCAGACCTTCCAGGCATGCCACCGGATCTTGATATTGATTTTTGCATTGACATAGCTCCAGACACCCAGCTTATATCTATTCCTCCATACCGTATGGTTCCGAAAGAATTGAAGGAATTGGGCATTATGAGTTCCTGGTGATGTCCTTTGGCTTGACTAATGCCCCAGCAACATTCATGGATTTGATGAACAGGGTGTTCAGGCCTTATATTGATTATTTTGTCATTGTCTTTATTGATGACATTCTGATTTACTCACGTAGTCTAGGGGAGCACGAGCAGCATTTGAGAGTTGTGCTCCAGACTTTGCGAGAACAGAAGTTGTATGCTAAGTTCTCCAAGTGTGAGTTTTGGTTGGATTCTGTAGCGCTCTTCGGACATGTGGTATCTGGAGAGGATATCAAGGTTGATCCTATGATGATTGATGAAGTTCAGAGTTGGACACGCCCTACTTCAGCTACAGAGATCAGGAGCTTCTTGGGTCTAGCAGGTTACTATCGCCGATTTGTGGAGGGTTTCTCATCCATTGAAGCTCCTCTGACAAGATTGACTCAGAAGAATTCCCCGTTCCGATGGTCCGACGAGTGTGAGGCGAGCTTTTAGAAGCTCAAGACATCATTGACCTCAGCACCAATTCTAGTATTGCCTTCCGGTTTTGGGATGTATACAGTTTATTGCGACGCTTCACACGTCAGTTTCGGATGTGTGTTGATGTAGAAGGGCGAGTTATTGCATATGCTTCCCGCCAACTGAAGATTCATGAGAAAAATTACCCTGTGCAGGACTTGGAGTTGGCGGCGATTGTTCATGCTCTTAAGATTTCGAGGCACTACCTGTATGGGGTGTCTTGTGAGGTTTATACAGACCACTGCAGCTTGCAGCTCTTTCAAACAGAGGGATCTCAATTTGAGGCAACGTAGGTGGCTTGAGTTGCTTAAGGATTATGACATCACCATTCTTTATCATCCGGGCAAGGCAAATGTGGTAGCAGATGCCTTAAGCAGGAAGGCGGAGATTATGGGTAGCTTGACTTATATTTCAGCGGAGGAGATACCTCTAGCTTTGGACATTCAGTCCTTGGCTAATCGCTTGGTGAGGTTAGACCTTTCAGAGCCCCGCCGAGTTTTTGCATGTGTGGTTGCTCAGTCTTCGTTATTGGGGGAGATTAAGGCTCGACAGTTTGATGATCCGACTTGGCAGAGCTACGGGAGACAGTGGTACAGGGTGGTGCCAAGGAGGTTTCTATTGGCGAGGATGGAAATTTGAGACTTCAGGGTCGCTTATGTGTCCCTAATGTTGACGACCTAAGGGAGAGGATTCTAGAGGAGGCTCACAGTTCATGGTATTCTGTTCATCCTGGTGCTACGAAGATGTATCGTGACTTGAAGCAGCATTTCTGGTGGAGGTGAATGAATAAAAACATTGTGGAATATGTGGCTAGATGTCTAAATTGTTAGCAGGTTAAGTATGAGCACCAGAGGCCAGGAGGCCTACTTCAGCAGATGCCTATATCTGAGTGAAAATGGGAGCGCATCACTATGGACTTCGTAGTTGATGCGGTTTGGGTCATTGTGGAAAGGTTGCCCAAGTCGGCGCATTGCATTCCAGTAGATTCTACTTATACTTCGGAGAGGTTGGCCCAGATTGACATTCGGGAGATAGTTCGGTTGCACGGTGTGCCTGTGTCCATTATATCAGATCGAGGTCCTCAGTTCACCTCGCACTTTTGGAGAGCATTGCAGGGTGAGTTGGGCACCCGGGTAGAGCTCAGTATAATATTTCACCCTCTGACCAACTGGCAGTCGAAGCGGACAATTCAGATATTGGAGAACATGCTCAGGGCATGTGTGATTGACTTTGGAGGTCAGTGGGACCAGTTCTTGCCTTTGGCCGAGTTTGCTTATAACAATAGTTATCAGTCCAGCATTGAGATGGATCCATTTGAGGCCTTGTATGGTCGGCGATGTTTTTCTCCTATTGGGTGGTTTGAGCCTGGCGAGGCTAAGTTATATGGCACCGACCTGGTGAAGGATGCTTTGGAGAAAGTGAAGCTGATTCAGGAAAGTCTTCGCATGACACAGTCCATACAGAAGAGTTACGCGGATCAGAAGGCGCGTGATGTATCATTTATGGAGGGAGAGAAGGTTCTGTTGAAAGTTTCGCCGATGAAGGGTATTATGTGATTTGGGAAGAAGGGCAAGTTGAGCCCGAGGTTTATAGGTCCATTCGAGGTGTTGAGGCGAGTTGGAGAGGTTGCTTATGAGCTTGCTTTACCTCCCAGTTTATCAGGAGTTCATCCAGTCTTTTATGTGTCCATGCTCCGGAGATACCACGCCGACTACTCTCACGTGGTAGATTTCAGCACCATTCAACTAGATGAGAGGTTGGGCTACGAGGAGGAGCCAGTTGCTATTATTGACCGGTAGGATCGCCAGTTGAGGTCCAAAAGGGTTTCTGCCGTAAAGGTCCAGTGGAGGGGCCAACCAGTCGAGGAGGCGACTTGGGAGTCCGAGGAGGACATGCGAAGAAGATATCCACACTTATTCAGCACTTCAGGTATGATTCTAGACCCGTTCGAGGACGAACGTTTGTTTAAGAGGTGGAGAATGTAACGACCCGACCGGTCGTTTTGTGTTCTAGGACCCCGTGCCCCTAAATGAGACTTCTCGTAGTTTCTTTTACTGATTTACGACTTGTGGGAACGAGTGGTTTGGGATTTGGAGGAGTTTGGAGTGGTATAGGAACACTTGGTTCCTTAAGGCTGGCCTTAGAGGCCAAGTTTGACGCCGGTCAACATTTTTAGTAAATTACCTCGGAATCGAGATTCGAAGGTCCCGATAGGTTCGTATGGTGATTTCGGACTTGGGCGTATATTCGGAACGGGTTTTGGATAACCCAAGAGCGTTTCGACACAAAATAGTGAAATAAGAATTTCCTTAAGTTCAAATTGAGGTTTGGAACGTGTTTTTGTGTTATCGAGGTCCAAACGGAATTTCAAAACCGGGAATAGTGTCGTTATGTTATTTATGACTTGCTCGCAAAATTTGGTGTCATTCAGAGTAGTATAAGTAGTTTCGGCGCATTGTTAGCAAATTCTAGAACTTGAAGTTCTTAAGTTTGATTCAATAGATTTTGGGGTGTGAGTTTTAGATTTAGCGTTGTTTCGGACGTTCCGAAGGCTCGAGCGAGTCTGTATTATAATTTAGGACTTGTTGGTATAATTGGACGGGGTCTCGGGTGGGCCCATATGTCGTTCGGGCATCGAGCGAGGCAAAAAGCAACAATGAATGACTGCTGGTGCACCAGATCTAGTGCGAACGCACCTGCGAAGGCCTAGCCGCAAGTGCGAGACCGCTTCTGCGGTCCCAGCCTCGCAGGTGAGACCCTAGGTGTTCATGCCCATTTTCGCAGGTGCGGACCTTTTTCCGCAGAAGCGGAGCCGCAGGTGCGGACTCTGCTCCGCAGGTGCGAAACCAGGCCCCCCTCCCTCCTCCGCAGATGCGAGACCGTAGGTGCGAAAAACCTGTAGGCAGTGAGGTTGTTTTAAAATACGGGAATTCACCATTTTTGAACATTTCACCTCATCCTTGGGCGATTTTAGAGCAAGCAAAGGAGATAAACGACCTAGCTACTGTAAGGTAAGTAATTCCTACCCTAAACTTAGTTTAATACTTTAATTCTTAGGTAAATTAACTCCTTAATTAGTAGAAATCATGGGTTAGAGTAAACCTAGGTTTGTTTTTTATGAAAATGAGAGAATTTCCAAAGAATTTTTTATTAAATCATACAAAAACCATATAACGTTGATCCTTAGGCTATGGGTGAGTGTTTCTTTCAAAAATTTCCAGAATTCGAGCATGTGTGCCCGAGGGTTTATTTTAGGAATTTTCAATTTAGGTTGAAATGATCATTTAAATAGAAGAATTTCATACTTTTGAGTATAGATTGACTTATTTATGCAATATTTGATTAGTTTCGAGTCCTTGGCTTAGACTTCTCGGTGAGCTGTTTTCCCTGACGACTTCCAGTAGCACCTTGAAATTTCCCTTCTTTTGATTTTATCTGTCTATATTTTCCTCAGACAGTAGGGAAGACTTGTATTCTTTTGGATTTTCATTATACTAGATGCTTGTAAACTTGTGACACTAGTTCCTGGCACACACGTAGTAGACATTATATTTTTGGGCTGTAAATAATAATTATGACTTTTCTGGCTATTTCTTTTTAAATGGCCTAAGTTGTCCATTTTCACTTAATGTTTTAAATCTGAATTTGGTAAGTGACGGGAATATTTTTGGTAAATTAAATGAAACTCACTAGTAAATCAATGTTGGCTTGCCTGACACGGTGTTGGGCGCCATCGCGACCTGATTTAGGATTTTGGTCGTGACAGTTACCACCAGGTTCAATTGAACCCATAACTTTCGACGCTGTATACGGTCAGAACATGCCTGCATTCTCGTGACTAATTGGTGTTGGATCATGGTAGGCCACGGTTCAGCCACGAATTTGTCACAACCCAAATTCTAATCTAGGTCGCGATGGCTCCCAACACCGATGCTAGGCAAGCCAACACAATTTATCTAGTGAGTCCCGTTTAATTTATAAAACCCATTTCCAACCATACCTAAATTTCAATCACTAAGCATTTGAAAATAATAAATAGCAAAGGCAAATTTAATTGAAATGATCAAAAGAAGCCGGATTTAAATAATTACATCCCCAAAAGAATAGTCTACCAATGCGTGTGCCAGGAACTAGTATCACAAGTGTACGGGCATCTAAAAGAATGAACAAAAGAATACATCTACCCTACTGTCTGAAATAGAATAGACAGAATAAGCAAAAAGGAAAAGACTCCAATGTGCTGTTGAACGACATCATGAGAAGAAGCTCACCATGGAACCTCTGCCTCAGAAATCAAGAACGTGCTCCAGAGTGGTAACCAGATGCACCTGCCTCAGAACCTGTACAATTAAGTACAGAAGCGTAGCATGAGTACATAAATATTATGTACCCAGTAAGTATCCAGTCTAATCTCGAAAATGTTGTGACGAGAGGTCGACTTGACACTTACTAGGGCCAACATTATATTTAAGTATAAGGCTGAGCATGAATATCAAGAATTGATAGCAAGTAATGACAAAACATGAAAAGTCTCCCCGTTTGTATTCCAAGGTATTTTTAACAGTTTAAAACCACGAAAAAGTGCCAAGTGAGCAGCATGCACATGTAATGCCGAGGACGTACAGCCCGATCCAACAAAATAATAAAATGTGCGCTGCCGAAGGGTGGAACGTCGCGTATCATAGATGCATCTAATCTGCCGAGGCGAACGACCCACTCCCATGAGAGTAGTGAAATAAATCACTCCGCTCGCGGAATATAATTGCGAAGCGGTCACACATAAACATAATACATTTTCCCTCAATTTCTTTTAAAATAATGATTTACTTGAAACCTTCAATTTCTTAAGATCTTGAAATAAATTCCAATCAATATAATTAGCGCATGAAATAAATAAACAGTATTCACAAAGCATGGTGTAAACCTAAACTACCCGGACATAACAGGAATAGTCACCACGTACGGACCCTCGTCACCTCGTGCGTACGAGTCCCCCACAATTATTCATATATCATATAAGTTGACCTATGGGGAGATTTCCCTCTTACAAGGTTAGAAAGGAGACTTACCTTGTTTCGAGCCTACTTCCAACCGAAGAATGCTCTCAAACCCTCAAACCGGAGCCCAACAATCCAAAATTATTCAAATAGGGTAAAAACTAGTCAATATAGGCTTTAAAGATCACACTTCCACTATTAGAGTGATTTCCTATCCCAAATCACAAGATTCCTAAAATCCCCCTCCCCCCGGGCCCACGTGTCCGGATTCCGGAAATGTTTGAAGAAAATCGTTACCCATAAACGTAGGATCAAGAATATGTTATTTCTTCTAGATTCCGTAACAAATTTCGTGGTAAAACTCCATTTTTATCAAACCCCTAGGTTTTTTTTTATCTAAACCCTTGATTTTTCACAAATCTTTGCATGTTAATCTACCCATAATCTATGTATTTAACTTATGTTGTATAGGAATTACTTACCTCAAAGTGTTAGGTGAAAGCCTCCTCCCAAAAGCTCTGAAAATCGCCTAAGTGTAGAAGTGAAATGCAATAAATGGCCTAAGTTCCGGTTTTAAAAGCTGTGTCCAGGCCTCTGATGTCGCATTTGCGACATCAGGTTCGCAAATGCGAAAAAAATGCTCGCAAATGTGAAGCCTGGGCCTGGGAGGGGGTTTCGCAAATGCGACCAAATAGTCGCAAATGTTGCTTCTTCCTTGGTCGCAAATGCGGCGCATGTATCGCAAATGAGAACACTGCTTGGGCCGTCTCCCTTTGCAAATGCGAAGCCCTCATCAGAATTGCGAGGTTTGCAAATGCGAACCTTTTCTCGAAATTCCGAGACCTGCAGCAGATGCCAAGAACACCAGAAAATCTGGTGTGTTTCCAACCCCTTCCACAAGTCCGAAACTCACCCGAGCCCTCGGGTCTCCACTATGAATACTCACACAAGTCCAAAAACATAATACGAACTTTCTCACGCGATCGGAACATCAAAAACTAAGAATTACACCCTAAAACCGTTGGGATCAAATGAACTTTAAGTTCTTCAATCTACTTCCAATGTGTATAAACGTACTTATACTACTCGGATTGATACCAAATTTTGTGTGCAAGTCATAAATGATATTACGAAACTATTCTCAGTCTCAGAGTTCCGTTTGAACCTCGATATCATCAAAACACGTTCTCAACCTCAATTATGGAACTTCAAGAATCATATTTTGCTAATTGGCACCGAAACGCTCTCGGGTCATCCAAAACACGTTCCGAACATACGCCCAAGTCTGAAATCATCATACGAACCTATTGGAACCTTCAAATCTCTATTCTGAGGTCGTTTACCCAAAATTTTGACCAAATTCAAACTTGGCCTTTTAGGCCAACCTTAAGGAACCAAGTGTTCCAATTTCAACCCAAACTCTTCCAAATCACGAACCAACCATCCCCATAAGTCATAAATTAGTAAAATCAAGTACGAGAAGTATTATTTAAGGTCACGAGGTTCTAGAAAGCAAAACGTCAGGTCGGTTCATCACATTCTCCACCTCTTAAAAAAATATTCGTTCTCGAACGCGTATGGAATGCTGAATAAGTGTGGATATCTGATCCGTATGCCCTGTTGGACTCCCAAGTCGCCTCCTTGACTGGTTGGCCACTCCACTGGACCTTCACGACTGTAACCCTCTTAGACCTCAACTGGAGATCCCGCCTGTCATTAATAGCAACTGGTTCCTCCTCGTAGCCCAACCTCCCGTCTAGCTGAATGGTACTAAAATCTAACACATGAGATAAGTCGGCGTGGTAACTCTGGAGCATAGACACGTGAAAAATCGGATGAACTCCTGATAAGCTAGGAGGTAAAGCGAGCTCATAAGCAACCTCCCCAACTCGCCTCAACACTTCAAATAGACCTATAAACCTTGGGCTCAACTTGCCCTTCCTCTTGAATCTCATAATACCCTTCATCGGCGAGACTTTTAAGAGAACCTTCTCGCCGACCATAAATGATACATCACGCGCCTTATGATCCGCGTAACTCTTCTGTCTGGACTGTGATGTGCGAAGCCTCTCCAGAATCAACTTTACATTTTCCAAGGCATCCTTTACCAGGTCCGTACCGTATAACTTAGCCTCGCCAGGGTCAAACCACCCGATGGGAGAACGACATCGCGGACCATATAAAGCCTCGAATGGGGCTATCTCAATATTGGACTGATAGTTGTTGTTGTAAGCAAACTCAGCCAAAGGCAAGAACTGATCTTACTACCTCTAAAGTCAATCACACATGCCTTGAGCATGTCCTCCAATATCTGAACTGTCCGCTCCGACTGCCCATCGGTCTGAGGGTGAAATGCTATGCTGAGCTCTACACGGGTGCCCAACTCACTCTGTACGGCTTTCTAGAAATGCGAGGTGAATCGAGGACCTCTATCTAATATGATGGACACAGGCACACCATGTAATCGAACTATCTCCCGAATGTAGATATGGGCCAACCTCTCTAAAGTATAAGTAGTGGCTACTGGAATGAAATGTGCCGACTTGATCAACCTGTCCACAATAACCCAAACTGCATCAATCTTCCACAAATTCTGTGGCAACCCAACTACGAAGTCCATAGTGATGCGCTCTCATTTCCACTCAAGGAGTAGGTCTCCTGGCCTCTGATGCTCATAATTAACTTGTTGGCAATTTAGACATCTAGCCATATACTCCACTATGTCTTTCTTCATCTGCCACCACCAGTAATGTTGCCTCAGGCCACGATACACCTTCGTAGCATGTGGATAAATAGAATACTGTGAACTAAGAGCCTCCTCTAGAATCCTCTCCCTCAGGCCATCAACATTAGGAACACATAGGCGACCCTGAAGTCGTAGAACACCATCCCCGCCAATAGAAACCTATTTGGCACCACCCTGTAGTACCGTCTCTCTGAGAACTGCCAAGTGCGGATCATCAAACTGCCGAGCCTTGATTTGCCCCAACAATAAAGACTGAGCAACAACACATGCAAGAACTCGGCTGGGCTCTGAAATGTCCAGCCTCACAAGTTTGTTAGCCAAGGACTGAATGTCCAAAGCTAGTGGCCTATCCTCCGCTGAAATGAATGCCAAGCTACCCATACTCTCTGCCTTCATGCTTAAGGCATCTGCAACCACATTCTCCTTGCATGGATGATAAAGAATAGTGATGTCATAGTCCTTCAGCAACTCAAGCCATCTATGCTGCCTCAAATTAAGGTCCCTCTTCTTGAACAAGTGCTGCAAGTTGCGGTGGTCTTTATAAACCTCACAAGACACCCCATACAAGTATTGTCTCCAAATCTTAAGAGCGTGAACAATCACTGCCAACTCCAAATCGTGTACGGGGTAGTTCTTCTCATGAACCTTCAGCTGATGTGAAACATATGCAATAACTCGCCCCTCCTGCATTAACACACATCCCAAGCCAACGCGTGAAGCGTCACAATAAATTGTATACATCCCCGAATTGGAAGGCAACACTAGAACTGGTGTTGTGGTCAAAGTTGTCTTGAGCTTCTGGAAGCTCGCCTCAGACTCGTCGGACCATCGGAATGGGGCACCCTTCTGGGTCAATCTAGTCAGATGGGCTACAATGGATGAAAATCCCTCCACAAACCGATGATAATAACCCGCCAATCCCAAGAAACTACTGATCTCGGTCACTGAAGTAGGGCGTGGCAAACTCTAAACTGCCTCAATCTTTTTAGGATCCCCCTTGATACCCTCTCCAGATACCATATGTCCCAATAATGCTACAGAATCTAACCAAAACTCACACTTGGAGAACTTAGCATACAACTTTTATTCCCACAAGGTCTGGAGCACTACCCTCAAATGATGTTTGTGCTCCCGCAGGCTACGTGAGTAGATCAAGATATCATTAAAGAAGACAATGACAAAAGAATCAATATAAGGCTTGAGCACCCTGTTCATCAAATCCATGAACGCTACTAGGCATTAGTCAAGCCAAAGGACATCACCAGGAACTCATAATTACCATATCTAGTACGGGAGGCAGTCTTCGGAACATCCAATTCCCGAATCCTCAGCTGATGGTACCCCGATCTCAAGTCAATCTTAGAAAACACCCTAGCACCCTGCAACTGTTCAAACAAATCATCGATACGCGGAAAGGGGTACCTGTTCTTGATGGTAACTTTATATAACTGGCGGTAGTCAATACACATCCGCATAGTCCCATCCTTCTTCTTCACAAATAACACTGGAGCACCCTCAAGGTGATACACTCGGTGTGATAAACCCCTTAGCTAGAAACTCCTCAAGTTGTTCCTTTAATTCCTTCAATTCCTTCGGAGCCATACAATATGGAGGAATAGATATAGGGTGGGTGCCTGGAGCTAAGTGAATGCAAAAATCAATATCACAATCTGGTGGCATGCTTGGAAGGTCTGAAGGAAACACATAGACAAACTCTTGAACCATTGGTACTGAATCAATCATCAGAGACTCTGCGGTGGTGTCCCGCACATAAGCAAGATAAGCCAAACAACCCTTCTTGACCATACGTCGAGCCTTCAGAAAAGAAACAACCCGACTAGCTGCACTAATTAAGGAACCTCTCCACTCCAATCTCGGCAACTTAGGCATGGCTAAAGTAACAGTCTTGGCATGGCAATCTAGGATGGCATGATAAGGAGATAACCAAACCATTTCCAGGATGACCTCAAAATCAGTCATATCACGTAACAAGAGGTTCGCTCTGGTCTCGAACCCACAAAATGTGACCACACAGGACCGATAAATCCGGTCCACAACCACAGAGTCGCCCACAGAAGTGGACACATAAAGAGGAGTGCCCAAGGACTCACGAGGAATGTTGATACCCAATTTTTCCCAAAATATTTTAAAAATTACATATATACCCCTCAAAATCATACATTAGTAGCTATTGGTATTTTTCATAATTTTTCTACAATTTTATTAATTTGTCCAGTATTTTATTCCCAATAAATAATTATAAAATTGCATCAAAAATGATTTCAAGAGCTTTCCTTAATTTAATTTATTGTTTATGGTCCTAATAAGATAAAATTATTTCATAATTAGCCAAATTGACATCTTTTGGCTATAATTGCGATAACTTTACAATTATAGCCCAAACATATAATTTTATACTATTTTTACCAGAAATTAGTCATTCATATTTTTAAAATACTAAACAGTCATTTAAAACTATTTTCTATGCATGGAATTCATTTTTTATAATTACTAGCTATTTTATAAATTATTTTAACTAATTTGAATTGGGTATTTAACAAATAGCCTATTCTATTTTCAATTTTAGCCTAATTAGACCAGCCCAAACACCTAATTATACTCAGCCCAATACCCCAAGCCCAATTCCTAAATCTACCCGACCCAATTTCTATTTTAATCTAGGTTGTTGATCAACGGACCAGATCCGCTCTTTCCAAAATTAACCTAAGACTGTAACCCCCCCCCCCAACCCTCATTCCCTCATTCTCTCCGCCGTCACACCCTCTCATTCTCTCTCAAGCTCTCTCTGCTTAGCCATGACTTCCACTCGCCGGCTCGCCGGTAACAATGGTGGTTCCACCACCACTCCTAGCTCTAATGGCTTCCTCTCCATGGCCGGATTCTTGCATCTCTGAGGTCCTCAAGGGACCAGTGGCGGTTCACTCACACCTATGGCCTGTTCTTGTCGTTCGCAGGCCACTTTGGCCCGTCTAAGTAAGATCGTCCTATTTTATTACTAAACCTATGGCTTCTAAGCCATAATCTCTCTATCTTTGGTTTTTTCTCTCTCAAAACCCTAATTTATCTCTCGACTCTTTAGATCCGTAACGGATCTGAGAGTATTTTGAGTTATTTTACTATTTTCCATGAGAATCTTTCTGATTTTTTAAAATGTCACTTCGTCTTCATAACTAGGGTTTCTTAACTTCTCTTCAAAATGACTTTTTCTCTGATTTTAAGTGTTATTCTATAATCTTTACTATGTTTAAACGATTTTATTTAGGTTTTCCCTTTAACCTGATTAACTATGTTAAAAACCTCTAATTTCTTGGCTTACCTTTGGGTTCTGAATTTGTCTTTGCTGATTTGCTCATTTGATTTGTAGGTATGTCTGTTTCTCATGAATCTGTTCTGAGTTTCTGTGATTTCTATCCTATTATGCTTGTTATGGTCTCTAATTTTATTCTTCTTGCCTATACTGTGTTTATTTCGTTTATTCACAGAAACTTGTACTAATTTCCCTTAATCAGTATTAGTTCTATTTGAATCCCTAATTTCCTGTAATTGATACCATTTTACTAATTTCCTATAATTGATACCCTTTTACTGATTTCATGTGATTGATACCCCTCTACTGATTTCTAACTTCTAAATTATTTTTCTTGCCTTATTATGTGGTTTACTATACTGTTAATTGGTTCTTATGTTATTTCCTTAATTAGAACCTTATGTACCTAGCCTTAATTGCCTACTCTATATATGTATTGTGCTTGAATTATTTCCTTAGTTATATTTCAGCCATATATGATCTCCTTCCTTATTTGTTACATGTCTTTTACCGTTTGAAGTTAACTCCCTTAATTGAGGGAATACTTGGACTGATTTTACACTAATTGATTCTGAGTTCCATAATTGATGAACAATTTTGATTCTTACCATGTTTTACCTAGACTTCAAGCTACTATATATATGTTCTCTCATTAACAGTCTTGGACGGACGAACTCACATTAGTTCACATCTCTCATACACTCAAAGCTCTTCTGCTTTCTTTTATCACTTTCTATTGTTACTAAATTAGTCGGCTGCAAGCCAAGGCTAATTATTACACTCTCTTGTTCTTCACTTTGTGTTTGCTCTCTTTACTGGTATTTTCTGATTTTAATTCAAGTTCCAAAATCAATGTGTTTCTTCTATTGTTTTAGTCTATCACTGTGCTAATATGTTGCTGTCTATTGTTTGCTTCTCAACATGTGTTTAACTGGTTTTGCTTAGTATACTAGTTAGTTCTAACCTCCTTTTAAGGGCAACCTATGTATAAACATGTTTACTTCATTTGTGACTCCACTCTGTTTTGAATCCTTGCCTATGTGTTGCTTAGTTCTAGTACGCACCTGTTGTGCAAAGCAATTATCACCCTAAGTTATACTGATCCTATGCCCGACTCTGCTCAATCATGTTAGTACTTCTATGTCTGCACTTTTTGTTATCTCCTAACCCTATACACTCTTAATCCTCTGTGTTAACCTGATCTGGTTTAACTATGTTTTAATTAGTTGCTTTGAAATCCCTTGTCTTGTTGCCTGTACTATCAGCTACCCCTTAATTGCAAAAGACTCCTATTTATTATATGTGTATTATGTTTTCCCAGCCCCAATTATCCCTGTGTGAAGGGTTGTTATTTGAGTGTTGCTGAACTTGTTCTGGCTCTATGTTTGATCTGTTGTTTGCTTGATTACACAATTCTTGTCAAAAAACTATTTTACTGAACAATCCTCTTATTTTATATAACTACTTCAACTGAGTCTTTTTTCAAATACTGCTTTCCTATTAAAACCTTTTTTCAAAACTATATCAAGCACTCTCACCTTATTCTTAGGTCCTTAAGTTTCGCCCCTCCAGTGTGTGACTGCCTTGGGATTCCTGTGAGATCCCTCTGAACTCTGATACATTGGGGATGGCTCTTTCCCACATCACATACTCAGTTCTGGTTATGAAATCTGGGTGTGAGCACTGCCCGGGATCCTTGAGGTCCTTAGGGAACTCTGACACACTCGGACATGAGATTGGCATATGAGGCTATGGACAGTTGGTACATTTGGGCCTGCTTCAGGCTCCCTATACTGTAACTTCTTCTTTTCCCTTTACCTATTTATGTAATTTGTTCATTTGGTCTGTAATAATTATTTGTAAATGAATATTGGGGATGGCTAGTGAAATGGGGAGGTTAGCTATATATTTTTATCAATATCATTGGGGGTAGAAAGCATGTTATAGGCTTTATCTTATTCATACTTGCATTAGAATCCCTGCTTTAGGACCAATATATTCAAATCATGTCATGCACTAGATATCATGTTCTTAAGTTTCACGTATACTGCTTCAATATCTCATTTGACACTAATACATGTTTATGATTATCACTTAGAAATCCTGCTCCTAGGATAATAAACAACGTCTTAATAATTCTATAACACTTTGTGTGCAATTAGAGATCATGCTTCAGGAATTCCGTTAATCTAAGGATCATTGACATAAAAACTGTCGTTTCTGTGCATTTAGTGATCATGTATTAGGCACTATGCTTGCATTTGTGTAACCACGCCTAGTTTAAACTGCTGATTCATGAAAAGAAATAAAAATAGTCTCACATATAAATATCATGTTTGCTTTTAATAAAACTGGCAACAATCCCTGCATTCTCAGATTTACATCACTTAGAACAACATGCTTTTAGGTAAAACAACTCTGAACTGTTTAATAACTCTTGTAATTATGCATGATCCCACGCCTAGGCAAGCCTTAGGTAACAAACCTCTATAAACTGAAAAACTATTTTTATGTTACTGTTTAACGGTTAACAGGCTTAAAATTAGTAGGCAAACTGATTAGGGCCCTGCTTCTAAGTTTATAAAAATAAAGCTGCATATTTCTGTGCATTGATCCACTTAGATATCTTATCTTAGGATCATGTCTAATAAAATTACCTCATGTTTGTGTTTGAGACGTGCTTCTTATGTGCATTATCTGTAGAGGTAAATCTGAGCCTCATAGCTGTTTTCCTGCCTTTATCTGATTAGTCATATTTGTTCTTGCATGTCGCTTAGAATTTTATCTTTTTAAAACCTTAGGGGTCTGTCTAGAACTACCTACACTTAGAGGTCCTAAAATTCCTCCAGGAACATTAAGAAGGGACGGGTAACATCACGCTCAGAGTTCGTTAAATAAACTCACTTAATAACCGCTTAGGGGTGGGGTAATGGGTAGATGTGGATATGATGACCAGTGCACTAATGCCACGTGTAGCCCCTCATTGAGGAGTGATTACCGGGCATTGCATTGATGTGATCCTATAGGATAAATAACTTAGGACCCCCTTATCCCTTTACCTATGTGTGTTTGGACCATAAATCTTTTAAACCTTATTACATATGTGTGCTACTACAAACCTTTTCAAACCACTATTTGCTTACTTGTTTATATATGATTGCCTATTTTCTACTTGTTCACAAAGCTTGTTTGGCCGGGAACCATAGTTGTGGACTTTGAGGGGTGCCTAACACCTTCCCCAAGGAGTAATTTCAAGCCCTTAACCAATGTTATTCAATTAGTGTTATTGAGACCCTTAATAGGTGCCCTAACGTACCTTAATTCATTAGGTGGCGACTCTTCAAATCCTTCACATCCCTTATCCCAAAAGGAAACGAGTTGTCCCAACAATGTCAAAAACCCTGACTGACCCGAAAGGAGAGGAAAAAGGGGGCGACAAGGAATATCCAGGAAATGAGCAAACAAAGATGATACATATGAATAGGTAGACCCTGGATCAAATATTGAAGCCTCCCTACCGTAGACAGAGATAATACATGTGATAACGGCATTTGAGGCCATTGCATCTGGTCTGGCCGGAAAAGCATCGAATCTGGCTGGAGCGCCGGCTGGCTAGCCTCCACCTGACTGAACAGAAGTTGTCTAAGCTCTCCCTACCTAGCCTCCACCTCTAGGACGACCCCTATCAGCCTGTCCTCCACCTCTGGGTGGCCAGACCGCCGGTGCTGAAACCATAGGCTGATAACTATGCTACATTGCCTTGCCTCGAAGTCTGGGGCAAAACCTCTTCATGTGACTCTGCTACCCTGAAGACTGACCTTGATGGCCGGAATAACCATTGGAGGAACCCTGAATAGCTGGGTGACGATATGAACTCTCTGGAATGGCACTAAAATAAGCGCTGGAAGAACCATGATGACCAAAATACCCACCGGAGGAACCCTGAATAGCTGGGGGCGATAAGAACTCTCTGGCATCGAACTGAAATAAGGCCTCACTGGAGCACCTCGAGGAGGTGATGGTGGTGCTGAATATGGGGGCGTGTTGGGTTGGACCCTCCCAAACTGACCTCTGCCCCTAGTCGAAACATCTCTTAAATCTCCAGAAAATCGAGCCCTCTTATCGTGTTGTCCTTGCTCTCTACTCCTCAGACGGTAGCCCTCAATCCTGCGAACGATCTCCACCACTAGATGATAAGGAGTCCCCATCTCCACCTCTCGGGCCATGTTGGTCCTAATAGTAGAGTGAAACCTTGATATAAACCTCTGCACTCTCTCTGCGTCAGTAGGAAGTATCATAAGTGCATGATGAGACAACTCAAAAAACCTCGCCTCGTAGTCGGTCACTGTTATCTGACCCTACTCAAGCTGCTCAAACTGATACCACAGCTCTTCCTTATCAGAGGGGGGAATATACCTATACAGGTGGTGCTGCTGCTGCTACTGGCTGGGCCCCACCTGTGGGTCTGATAAACCGTAGTGGCTTGTTCTGGGGCCTGGGCAGTAGGGGTCTGTGCTCCCTCTCCCGCCTGTGATGTGGTCGGGTCTGCTGGAAATAAACCAGCCTGGTCATGGTATCCACGAACCGCATCATACGTCCCATGACCTCCTGAAAGCCCGATGCCATCATGAAATCCACCGGGGCAAGATCTGTTGCGGGCACCTCGCCCTACTCTTCAATGATAGGATCCTCTACGGGATCCGCTGGTGGTACAATTAGGGCAGCTCTAGGACGCCCTCGTCCCCTACCTCGGGCTGATGCCCTCCCCCAACCTCTGCCTCGGACTCTAGTAACGGGGGGAGCGGCCCCTCTCGAGTCTGGAATGTCGTCTATACGCGTCCTCACCGTCTGTGAGAGAATAGAAGAGTGAAATTTAGAACACAATCAACTGCACGATAGAAGATGAATGAAGAGAAATTTCCTAACACCCTATAGGCTCCCGAAGATACAAACGTCTCCGTACCGATCCGCAGGACTTTATTAGGTTTGATCATTACTTGTGAGACTTAAGTGGATCTAGTGCTCTGATGCCATGTTGTCACGACCTAAATTCTAATCTAGTTCGCGATGGCGCCCAACACTGATGCTAGGAAAGCCAACATAATTCATCTAGTGAGTCCCGCTTAATTTATAAAACCCATTTCCAACCATACCTAAATTTTAATCACTAAGCATGTGAAAATAACAAATATCAAAGGCAAATTTAATTGAAATGATCAAAAGAAGCCGGATTTAAATAATTAAATCCCCAAAAGAATAGTCTACCAATGTGTGTGCCAGTAGCTAGCGTCACAAGTGTACGGCCATCTAGTAGAATGATCAAAAAAATACATCTACCCTACTGTCTGAAATAGAATAAAAAGAATAAGCAAAAATGAAAAGACTCCAACGTGCTGCTGAACGACATCAAGAGAAGCAGCTCACCGTGGAACCTCCACCTCAGAAAACAAGAACGTGCTCCGGACTGGTAACCAGATACACCTGCCTCAGAACTTGTACAATTAAGTACAAAAGCGTAGCATGAGTACATAAATATTATGTACCCAGTAAGTATCCAGTCTAATCTCGAAGAAGTAGTGACGGGAGGTCGACTTGACACTTACTAGGGACAAACATTATATTTAAGTATAAGGCTAAGCATGAATATGAAGAATTGATAGCAAGTGATGACAAAAAATGACAAGTCTCCCCGTAAACGTATGCATTTCAATTACTATCATTTAAATTGAACATTTATATTCCAAGGCATTTTAAACAGTTTAAAACCACAGAAAAGTGCCAAGTAAGCAACATGCGCATGTAATGTCGAGGACGTACGACCCAATCCAAAAAGATAATAAAATGTGCATTGCCAAAGGGTCGAACGGCGAGTACCATAGATGTATCTATTAACCTGCCGAGGTGAACGACCCACTCCCTTGAGAGTAGTGAAAGAAATTACTCCGCTCGCAGAATATAATTGCGAAGCGGTCACACATAAACATAATACATTTTTCCTCAATTTCTTTTAAAATAATGATTTACTTGAAACCTGCAATTTCATAAGATCTTGAAATAAATTCCAATCAATATAAACAACGCATGAAATAAATAAATAGTATTCACAAAGCATGGTATAAACCTAAACCACCCGGACATAACAAGAATAGTCACCACGTACGGACCCTCATTACCTCGTGCATACGTAGTCCCCCACAATTATTCATATATCATATAAGTTCACCTATAGGGAGATTTCCCTCTTACAAGGTTAGAAAGGTGACTTACCTCGTTTCGAGCCTACTTCCAACTCAAGAATGCTCAAACCCTCAAACCGGAGCCAAATGATCCAAAACTATTCAAATAGGGTAAAAACTAGTCAATATAGGCTAAAAGGATCATACTTCCACTATTAGAGTGATTTCCCATCCAAAATCACAAGATTCTTAAAATCCACCACTGGGCCCACGTGCCCGGATTCCGGAAATTTTTGAAACAAAATCGTTACCCATAACCTTAGGATAAAGAATATGTGATTTTTACTAGATTCCATAACAAATTTCGTGGTAAAACTCCATTTTTATCGAAAACCTAGGTTTTTATCTAAACCCTTGATTTTCCCTAATCTTTGCATGTTAATCTACCCATAATCTATGTATTTAACTTATGTTGTGTAGGAATTACTGTGATGACCCAAAAGGTCATCCCGTATATTTTTAGCTACATCTGTGTTTCGAGGTCATGAAATCCTCCTTCTATCTCACCTCGATTTGCGTGCGCAGCCCGGGCGTGTAGCCGGGAAGCCTTTATGTGAAAAAATGAAGAAAATGATAATTTTGTGTTGAAATTTGCATTGAGTTGATTTTGGTCAATATTTTTGGTAAACGGACTCGGACCCGTGATTTGACGGTCCCGGAGGGTCCGTAGGAAAATATGGGACTT
This sequence comes from Nicotiana undulata, assembly GCA_005239495.1. Taxonomy (NCBI): domain Eukaryota; kingdom Viridiplantae; phylum Streptophyta; class Magnoliopsida; order Solanales; family Solanaceae; genus Nicotiana; species Nicotiana undulata. The sequence goes on from ML255049.1 coordinate 80,376, forward strand.
GGGAATATAAAGGATTTTTGAAAGCTTAATTACATGTGAAATTTGTGGTATCGGGCCCGTATTATGGTTCCGGAGCCCGCTACAGGTTTGATATAATATTTATGACATGTCTGTGAAGTTTGGTAAGAAATGGAAATCATTTGATATGATTCGGACCCGTAAATGCAAAGTTTGACGTTTAAGAAGTTTTGGAAATTTTCATGGATTTTGGGGTTAAATTCGTTATTTATGATGTTATTTTGGTGATTTGATTACACGAATAATTCCGTAGGATGTTTTTAAGGTTGTGTGCATATTTGGTTTGGAGCTCCGAGAGCTCGGGTGAGTTTTGAGCAGGCGTCAGGGTGTTTAGCTTAACAAATATCTGGTGTTTTAATCATTTTCTGGCGTCTGGTGTAGTGTACTATGAGAACGCATAGGTTCCTTCGCGAATGCATAATACACGCTGGGGAGGGGGTTGGTCAGTGCTATGCGAACGCGGAGCACATGATTTTAGCTCTACGCGAACGCACTCAAGGGGGTGCGAACGCACAGTGTAAAGAGGGGACCTGGGGGCTGGGTAGCTTTAACCCTGTGCGAACGCGGCCCCAAGCTCGCGAACACACAAGTCAGGTAAGTCAGCCCTTCACGAATGCTGCCAAGGGCCTGCGAACGCGAAGGGTATTTTTCGCCCAGTTATTCTTTTTTTTGGTAAAAAACAGAACACTTACGGGATTTCACCCCATTTTCATAACTCCTTCTTCTTCACTTTACTTTGGGTGATTCTTGGAGGAAAGCTTCACCATAACTTCATAGGTAAGTAATCTTAAACTCCTTTTCTTCAATATTTATCAACACCCATTAGATTTCTAGGTCTAAAACATGAGATTAATGGTAGAAAATTAGGGATTTGGGTAGAGTTAGGTCTTTTTGATTAATTGGGAATTTGACCTCATTTTGGGGTCGGAATTCAAAACAAATTATATATTCGGGCTCGTGGGTGAATGGGTGATCGGGTTTTGGTCCGAACCTCGTATTTTGACCAAGCGGGCCTAGGGTCAATTTTTGGATTTTTGGGAAGAATTCTAGAAAGTCTATAATTAAGCATTGGAATTGAATTATTCAGCGTTTATTGATGTTATTGAGTCAATTATGTCTAGATACAATTGATTTGGAGTCGAGTTCGAAAGGAAAAGCGGTGATTGAGGCTTGATCTTCATCGTGGAAGTAGAGGTAGGTGTTTGGCCTAACCTTAGCTTGAGGGAATAGGTGTTGAATCTTATTTGCTATGTGATTAATCCATGAATAACGTATAAGTGAGGTGACGAGTACCTATATGCTGTGATTCGGATAGTAGGAATTATGTGATTTTCATTGAGATTTATTGTGTTATGGATTTAATATCAATTGGTAGTTATTCATTGGATGGAAATTCTTGGTTGTGAATACTTTTTGGTATTTGTTCGGTTGAGGAATAATTTGATAAGTTATACACTTGTGTAATATTGGTTATAGCTGTGTCCCTTGCCGGGACAGTATTATTTCTGTTGATTGTTCCCTTGCCGGGATGTTGTGATTTATGGTTCTTGTTGTTGATTTTTCCTTGCCAAACTGTTGTTTAGGATATTTTAGCACGAGGGGACATTCTGTACCATGTTTATGATATTTTAGCACGAGGGGACATTCCGTTCCATGTTTATGGTATTTTAGCACGAGGGGACATTCCGTTCCATGTTTATGATGTTTTAGCACGAGGGGACATTCTGTGCTATGTTTATGATATTTTAGCACGAGGGGACATTCCGTGCCATGTTTATGATATTTTAGCATGAGGGGAAATTCCGTGCCATGTTTATGATATTTTAGCACGAGGGGACATTCTGTGCCATGTTTATGATATTTTAGCACGAGGGGACATTCCGTGCCATGTTTATGATATTTTAGTACGAGGGACCATTCTGTGCCATGTTTATGATATTTTAGCACGAGGGGACATTTCGTGCCATGTTTACGATATTTTATCACGAGAGGACACTCCGTGCCATGTTTATGATTTTATAGCACGAGCGGACATTCCGTGCCATGTTATGATAGTGTAGCACGAGGGGTCATGCCGTGTCGTTTCTATTTACTTATTGTGAGGATGAGAGTAAAATCACGAAGGGTGATGCCGTGCACTTGTTTGTTCTGTGTTGTTAATTCCTGTTGTTAATTTGATATTTAAACTGTTGCCTTCTTCCGTTATTTCAGTAATTGCTACCCCTTTCCCCCAGTATGTTGTCCCCCGTTTTTGTACTTAAATGTTTACTTCCTGTCGTTATTTCTTTTATATATTATTGAATTGCACTGGTGATATTATTTGTCGTGTCCTAGCCTCGTCACTACTTCGCCGAGGTTAGGATCGGCACTTACTCAGTACATGGGGTCGGTTGTGCTGATACTACACCTGCACAATTTTTGTTGCGTAGATCCCTGTATAGGACCCAATGGATATTGAGTTAGGGGCTTCCTTCAGTCCACTCGGAGACACTAAGGTAGTCCTGCAGGCGTCCGCAGGCCTTGGCATCCCCTTTCACTTATTCATTTCTGTTTTAGTATTTCAAAACAGATGTAGTATTTCTTTTAGACCCTTTTTATGTATTAATCTTAAATATTCCGTGACATTGTGACTCCAAAGATCTGGGTTGGTTATTTTGAGAATTCGTAAAATTTGTGGATTTAGTTATGTATTTCATTTATTTGTTCTCATTTTAAGCTTTTATTTATGGAAAAAGTCGTATTTCACTGGCTCTCACTTAATAATAAAGGTTTTTAATAAATTTGAGTAATCACGTCGGCTTGTCTAGAGGGTTCAACGTTAGACGCCATCACGGTCCCGACGGTGGGAATTTCGGGTCGTGACAAGTTGGTATCATAGCACTAGGTTGCCTAGGTCTCACACAACACGGACAAGCTTGGTAGAGTCTGAGGGATCGGTACAGAGACGTTTGTACTTATCCCCCTGAGGATGCAAAGTTAGGAATAAATTCACATCTATTCTTCTCTGTCGTGCGATTTGTATTCTAAATTTGAACCGAGTTTCTATTATATTCTCTCGCAGATGGAGAGAACACATGCTTCCTCATCTACCGATCAGCAGCCCGATCCTCCAGTTGTAGCTCCTACGAGGGGTCGAGGATGAGGCCGAGGTAGGGGCAGGGCTCAACCCAGAGAAGCCGTCCAGTGGAGGATCCTCAGGTAGAGTTTGCCGTTGAGGTTCCTGCTTAGACAGTTCCGGTTGGACCAGCTCAGGTCCCAAAGGGGTTCATTGACACCCTGATACTTCAAGACGCCCTGGTCCGCTTAGTGGGCCTTATGGAGAGAGTGGCTCAAGCCGGTTTACTTCCTACAGCACCAGCCGTCTCTCAGGCTGGGGGAGGGGCCCAAACTCATGCTACCTGCACACCAGATCAGTTAGCTTCTCAGTTCCAGACTCCAGCACCTCAAGCAGCTGGAGTAGCTCAGTCGGGTATTGTGGCACAAGTCGTTGAGGGAGCAGCTATGTCTGCTGATGCTTTGTGGAGATTCGATCGGTTCACCAAGTTGTTTCCTACTACTTTCAGTGGTGCACCATCAGAGGACCCCCAGGATTACTTAGACAGTTTCTATGAGGTTCTTTGGAACATGGGGATCGTGGAGACCAATGGGGTCGATTTTGCTACTTTCCGTCTTTCTGGTCCTGCTAAGACTTGGTGGAGGGATTATTGCTTGTCCAGGCTAGCTGGATCTTCGCCTTTGTCTTGGGCTCAGTTCTCCAAGTTGTTCTTGGAGAAGTTTCTACCAGTTACCCAGAGAGAGGATCTTCGGAGGCAATTTGAGCGTCTCCAGCAGGGCTCTATGACAGTTACACAGTATGAGACCCGATTCATCACTTTGGCCAGAAATGCTATTATGATACTCCCCACCGATCAAGAGAGAGTGAGGAGGTTTATTGAAGGGCTAGCTCAGCCGATTAGATTTCAGATGGCTAGAGAGACAAGTACTGATATTACATTTCAGGAGGCGGCCAATGTGGCCAGGCGGATTGAGATGGTCTTATTACAGGTCAGTGGTCAGGGGTCTGACAAGAGGCCTCGTCATTTTGGCCGATTCAGTGGTGCCTCATCTGGAGGCAGAGATTCTTTTGGCAGAGGTCATCCCCCAGACCATTCCAGTCAGCCTTTCAGGTATCCCGCAGTGCACCACCAACTCCTATTAGTGCACCGCCGCTTCAGAGCTTTCAGAGTGGGTATTCTGATCGACAAGGACAGTTTCAGGGCCAGCAGTCTCAGCAGCAGAGATCTTGTTACACTTTTGTTCTAGGGCACATTTCCAGGTTTTTCCCCCGAGCTTCTAGTGGTTCTTAGCATCATGGTTCACGTGCTATGATTCCCGCACCAGGTGCAACCCCACCCCCTCATCCAGCTAGGGGTGGAGGTAGAGGTGCCAGAGGTGGAGGCCAGACAGTTAGAGGTGGAGGACAGGCTATGAGAGGTAGAGGTCATCCCGTAGTGGGTCGACCCAGGGATGTTCATATTAGTGGGGCTCAGCCCCGATGCTATGCTATTCTCGCCAGACATGAGGCTGAGGCCTCCAATGCAGTTATTACAGGTATGGTTTCAGTTTGCAGCAGAGATGCTTCGGTTTTGTTTGATCCGGGGTCTACATTCTCCTACGTGTCTTCATATTTTGACCCTTATCTAATTATGCCCCGTGATTCCCTGAGTACTCCGGTATATGTGTCTACACCAGTGGGTGAATCTATTGTGGTAGATCGAGTCTACCGTTCATGCATAGTGGTTATACCCATGTAGATATTTTACTTCTTGATATGGTTGATTTCGATGTCATTTTGGGGATGGATTGGTTATATCCTTATCATGCTATCCTGGACTGTCATGCCAAGACTGTGACGTCGGCCTCACTAGGAGTACCTGATTGGAGTGGATGTGGACTCCTGGTCATTCTTCCAGCAGGGTTATCTCATATATGAAGGCTCGACGCATGGTTGAGAAGGGGGGTTTGGCCTATTTGTCTTATGTTCATGATTATAGTGCCGAGGTTCCTTCTATGGTGTCTGTGCCCATTGTTCGTGAATTTCCAGAGGTATTCCATGCTGACCTGCTGGGTATGACACTTGACAGGGATATAGACTTTTGCATTGATTTGGCTCCGGGCACTCAGCCCATTTCTACCCCGCCATATCGTATGGCCCCGCCAGAGTTAAAGGAGTTGAAGGAGCACTTACAGGATTTGCTAGCTAAAGGCTTTATTAGGCCTAGTGTTTCTCCTTGGGGTGCGGCAGTGTTGTTTGTTAAGAAGAAATATGGCACAATGAAAATGTGTATTAATTATCGACAATTGAACAAGGTTACTATCAAGAATAAGTATCCCTTGTCGAGGATTGATGATTTGTTCGACCAGCTTCTGGGTGCCATAGAGTTTTCAAAGATTGACTTGAGATCTGGATACCATCAGTTGAGGATTAGGGTGTTTGATGTCCCTAAGACAACCTTTCTCACTCGGTATGGTCATTAGGAGTTCTTGGTGATGTCATTTGGGTTGACAAATGCCCCATCTGCCTTTATGGAGTTGATGAACCGAGTGTTCAGGCCTCATTTGGATTTGTTCGTGATTGTCTTCATTGATGATATTTTGATTTACTCCTGCAGTAGAGAGGAGCACGAGCAGCACCTTCGAGTCATCCTCCAGACTCTGAAAGACAGTCAGTTGTATGCCAAATTTCGAACTGTGAGTTCTGGTTGAGTGCGGTTGCATTTCTGGGCCATGTTGTATCGGTCGAGGGTATTCAGGTGGATCCCAAGAAGATTTCAGCAGTCAGAGATTGGCCTAGACCCATATCAGCTATAGATATTCAGAGTTTCTTGGGCTTAGCAAGTTATTATCGTCGGTTTGTGGAGGGCTTTTCATCTATTGCAGCCCCGATGACCAAGTTGGCTCAGAAGGGTGCCCAATTCAGGTGGTCAGATGAGTGTGAGGCGAGCTTTCAGAAGCTCAAGACAACCTTGACCACGGCACCAGTGTTAGTTTTTCCTACAAGTTCAGGTCCATATACCGTGTATTGTGATGCTTCACGGGTTGGACTTGGTGCAGTGTTGATGCAGGATGGCAAGGTTATAGCTTATGCTTCATGTTAGTTGAAGGTTCATGAGAAGAACAATCCAGTTCATGATTTAGTGTTAGCATCCATTGTCCATGTGTTGAAGATTTGGAGGCATTATCTGTATGGTGTGTTATGTGAGGTGTTCACATATCATAAGAGTTTGCAATATCTGTTCAAGCAGAAAGAGTTGAATATGAGGCAGAGAATTTGGTTGGAGCTGTTGAAAGACTATGACATTACCATCTTATATCATCCGGGGAAGGACAATGTGGTGGCCGATGCTTTGAGCTGGAAGTCAATTAGCATGGGTAGTCTTGCTTATATTCCGGTCGGGGAGCGACCGCTTGCTTTAGATGTTCAGGCTTTACCCAATCGGTTCATGAGATTGGATGTTTCATAGACTGGCAGTGTTTTGGCTTATACCGTGCCCGCTCTTCATTGCTTGATCGTATTCGGGACCTACAATATGATGATCGTCATTTATGTGTCCTTAGGGATATGGTCCGGCACAGATGTGCCAAGCAGGTTTCAGTTGGTGATGATGGAGTCTTAAGGATGCAGGGTCGTATTTGTGTGCCTGATGTTGATGGCCTTCGTGAGTTGATATAGCAGGAGGCCCATAGTTCCCAGTATTCCATTCATCCGGGCGCTGCAAAGATGTACCAGGATTTGTGGCAGCATTATTGGTGGCGGAGGATGAAGAAAGATATTGTGGCATATGTAGCACGGTGCTTGAACTGTCAGCAGTTTAAGTACGAGCACCAGAGACCCGATGGTTTGATGCAGCAGATTGAGATTCCCGAGTGGAAGTGGGAGCGTATCAACATGGATTTCGTAGTGGGACTCCCACGGACTCAGAGGATGTTCGATGCTGTATGGGTCATTGTGGATAGGCTGACCAAGTTAGCACACTTCATTCTTGTATCAATTTCGTATTCTTCGGAGAGATTGGCAAAGATCTACATCAGGGAGATTGTTCGCCGGCATGGTGTACCTGTGTCCATTATTTATGACCGAGGTACTCAGTTTACCTTCCATTTCTGGAGAGTATTTCAGCGTGAGTTGGGCACACAGGTTGAGTTGAGCACCGCGTTTCATCCTCAGACGGACGGTCAGTCCGAGCGTACTATTCAGATCTTGGAGGATATGTTGCGAGCATGTGTTATTGACTTTGGAGGTTCATGGGACCAGTTTCTGCCTTTAGCTGAGTTTGCCTACAACAACAACTACAGTCGAGCATTCAGATGGCTCCTTATGAGGCGTTGTATGGTAGGCGATGTCGGTCGCCATTCGGGTGGTTCGAGCCGGGAGAGGCTAGGTTGTTGGGTTCAGAGTTAGTACAGGATGCCTTGGATAAGGTGAAGATCATTCAGGATAGGCTTCGTACAACTCAGTCCAGGCAGAAGAGTTATGCAGACCGCAGAGTTCGTGATTTGGCATTCATGATAGGAGACCGGATATTGCTTCGGGTGTCGCCCATGAAAGGCATGATGAGGTTCGGAAAGAAGGGCAAGTTGAGCCCTAGGTACATTGGTCCCTTTGAGATTCTTGAGAAGGTAGGAGAGGTGGCCTACAGACTTGCTTTGCCACCGAGTTTATCAATCGTGCATCCGGTGTTTCATGCATCTATGCTTCAGAAGTATCTTGCCGATCCCTCTCATGTGCTAGACTTCAGCAGTGTCCAGTTGGACAAGGATTTGATTTATGAGGAGGAACCAATAGCCATATTGGCCCGGCAGGTTCGACAGTTGAGATCGAAGAGTTATTCTTCGGTTCATGTTCAGTGGAGAGGTCAGCCAATCGAGGCAGCTACCTGGGAGTCCCAGTCCGATATGCGGAGTCGATATCCCCATATTTTCCCCTATTCAGGTACCTTTCTATGTCCGTACGAGGACGAACGTTGGTTTTAGAGGTGGAGATTGTGATGACCCAAAAGGTCATCCCGTGTATTTCTAGCTAAATATGTGTTCCGAGGTCATGAAAGCCTCCTTCTATCTCACCTCGATTTGCGTGCGTAGCCTGGGCGTGTAGCCGGGAAGCCTTAATGTGAAAAATAGAAGAAAATGATAATTTTGTGTTAAAATTTGCATTGAGTTGACTTTTGTCAACTTTTTGGTAAACGGACCCGGACCCATGATTTGACGGTCTCGGAGGGCCCGTAGAAAAATATGGGACTTGGGCGTGTTCCCGGAATCGAATTCCGAGGTACCAAGTCCGAGAAATGAATTTTTGAAAGAAATTGTTTTCGGAGAATATAAAGGATTTTTGAAAGCTTAATTACATGTGAAATCTGTGATATCGGGCCTGTATTATGGTTTCGGAGCCCGCTACAGGTTTGATATATTTATGACATGGCTTTGATGTTTTGTAATAAACGAAAATCATTTGATATGATTCGGACTCGTAAATGCAAAGTTTGACGTTTAAGAAGTTTTGGAAATTTTCATTGATTTTGGGGTTAAATTCGTTATTTATGATGTGTTTTTGGTGATTTGATTACACGAATAAGTCCGTAGGATATTTTTAAGGTTGTGTGCATATTTGGTTTGGAGCCCCGAGGGCTCAGGTGAGTTTCGAGTAGGCGTCGGGGTGTTTAACTTAGCAAAACTCTGGTGTTTTAATCATTTTCTGGCATCTGGTGTAGTGTACTATGAGAACGCATAGGTTCCTTCGCGAACGCATAGTACACGCTGGGGAGGGGGTTGGTAAGTGCTATGCGAACGCACCGCACTAGGTGCGAACGCGGAGCACAAGATTTTAGCTCTACGCAAACGCACTCAAGGGGGTGCGAACACACAGTGTAAAGAGGGGACTTGGGGGTTGGGTAGCTTTAACCTTGTGCAAACGCGGCCCCAAGCTCGCGAACGCACAGGTCAAGTAAGTCAACCCTTCGCGAACGCGGCCAAGGGCTCGCGAACGCGAAGAGTATTTTTCGCCCAGTAATTCTTTTTTTGGTAAAAAACAGAACACTTACGGGATTTCACCCCATTTTCATAACTCCTTCTTCTTCACTTCACTTTGGGCGATTCTTGGAGGAAATCTTCACCATAACTTCACAGGTAAGTAATCTTAGACTCCTATTCTTCAATATTTATCAACACCCATTAGATTTCTAGGCCTAAAACATGAGATTAAGGGTAGAAAATTAGGGATTTGGGTAGAGTTAGGTCTTTTTGATTAATTGGGAATTTGACCTCATTTTGGGGTCAGAATTCAAAACAAATTATATATTCGGGCTCGTGGGTGAATGGGTGATCGGGTTTTGGTCCGAACCTCGTGTTTTGACCAAGCGGGCCTAGGGTCGATTTTTGGATTTTTGGGAAGAATTCTAGAAAGTCTATAGTTAAGCATTGGAGTTGAAATATTTAGCGTTTATTGATGTTATTGAGTCAATTATTTCTAGATACATATGATTTGTAGTCGAGTTCGAAAGGAAAAGCGGTGCTTGAGGTTAGTTCTTGATCGTGGAAATCGAGGTAAGTGTTTGGCCTAACCTCAGCTTGAGGGAATAGAGGTTGAGTCTTATTTGCTACGTGATTATTCCATGTCCAACGTATAGGTGAGGTGACGAGTACCTATATGTTGTTGTCAAGCATGCCCGTGAGTCGAATAGCAGGAATTACGTGATTTTCATTGAGATTTATTGTGTTATGGATTTAATATCAATTGGTAGTTATTCATTTGATGGAAATTCTTGGTTGTGAATACTGTTGGGTATTTGTTCGGTTGAGGAATATTTTGATAAGTTATACACTTGTGTAAGATTGGTTCTAGTTGTGTCCCTTGCCGGGATGGTATTATTTCTATTGATTGTTCCCTTGCCGGGATGTTGTGATCTATGGTTCTTGTTGTTGATTTTTCCTTGCTAAACTGTTGTTTATGATATTTTAGCACGAGGGGACATTCCATGCCATGTTTATGATATTTTAGCACGAGGGGACATTCCATGCCATGTTTATGATATTTTAGCACGAGGGGACATTCTGTGCCATGTTTATGATGTTTTAGCACAAGGGGACATTCCGTGCCATGTTTATGATATTTTAGCACGAGGGGACATTCCGTGCCATGTTTGCAATATTTTAGCACGAGGGGACATTACGTCCCATGTTTATGATATTTTAGCACGAGGGAACATTCCGTACCATGTTTATGATACTTTAGATCGAGGGAACATTTCGTGCCATGTTTATGATATTTTAGCACGAGGGGACATTCCGTGCCATGTTTACGATATTTTAGCACGAGGGGACATTCCGTGCCATGTTTATGATCTTTTAGCACGAGCGGACATTCCGTGACATGTTATGACATTGTAGCACGAGGGGTCATGCTGTGTCGTTTCTGTTTACTTATTGTGAGGATGAGAGTAAAAGCACGAAGGGTGATTCCGTTCACTTGTTTGTTCTGTGTTGTTAATTCCTGTTGTTAATTTGATATTTAAATTATTGCCTTCTTCCGTTATTTCAGTAATTGCTACCCCTTTTCCCCAGTATGTTTTCCCCCATTTTTGTACTTAACTATTTACTTCCTATCGTTATTTCTTTTATATATTATTGAATTGCACTGGTGATATTATTTGTCGTGCCCTAGCCTCGTCACTACTTCGCCGAGGTTAGGCTCGGCACTTAGTCAGTACATGGGGTCGGTTGTACTGATACTACACCTGCACAATTTTTGTTGTGCAGATCCCGGTACAGGACCCAGTGGATATTGAGTTAGGCGGCTTCCTTCAGTCCACTCGGAGACACTGAGGTAGTTCTGCAGGCGTCCACAGGCCTTGGCGTCCCCTTCCACTTCTTCATTTCTGTTTTAGTATTTCAAAACAGATGTAGTATTTCTTTCAGACCCTTTTTATGTATTAATCTTAGATAGTCCGTGACATTGTGACTCCAAAGATCTAGGTTGGTTATTTTGAGAATTCGTAAAATTTGTGGATTTAGTTATGTATTTCTTTTATTTGTTCTCATTTTAAGCTTTATTTAAGGAAAAAGTCGTATTTCACTGGCTCTCACTTAATAATAAAAGTTTTTAACAAATTTGAGTAATCACGTCGGCTTGTCTAGCGGGTTCAACGTTAGACGCCATCACGGTCCCGGCGGTGGGAATTTTGGGTCATGACAATTACTTACCTCAAAGTGCTAGGTTAAAGCCTCCTCCCAAAAGCTCTGAAAATCGCCTAAGTGTAGAAGTGAAATGAAATAAATGGCCTAAGTCCCATTTTTAAAAGCTTTTTACAGGCCTCTGACGTCGCTTTTGTGACATCAGGTTCGCAAATGTGAAGTCGCAAATGCGACAAAGATGCTTGCAAATGCGAAGCCTGGTCCTGGGAGGGGGTTTCGCAAATGTGGTAAAATAGTCGCAAATGCGGCTTCTTCCTTGGTCGCAAATGCGGCGCATGTGTTTCAAATGTGAACACTGCCTGAGCCGGCTCCCTTCTCAAATGAGAAACCCTCATCGGAATTGCGAGGTTCGCAAATGCGAACGTTTTCTCGAAATTGCGAACGTTTTCTCGAAATTGCGAGACCTGCAGCAGATGCCAAGAACACCAGAAATTCTGGTGTGTTTCCAACCCCTTCCACTCGTCCGAAACTCTCCCGAGCCCTCGGGGCTCCACTCTGAATACTCACACAACCCCAAAAACATAATATGAACTTACGCGCGCGATCAGAACACCGAAATAACATCAAAAACTAAGATTACACCCTAAACCATTTGGATCAAACTTATGAACTTTAAGTTCTTCAATCTACTTCCAACGTGTCAAAACGTACTTATACTACTCGGATTGATACCAAATTTTGCGTGCAAGTCATAAATGACATTACAGAACTATTCTCGGTCTCGGAATTCTGTTTGGATCTCGATATCATCAAAACACATTCCCAACCTCAATTATGGAACTTCAAGAATCATATTTTGTTAATTGGCGCCGAAATGCTCCCGGGTCATCCAAAGCCTGTTATGAACATACGCTTAAGTCCGGAATCATCATACAAACCTATTGGAACCTTCAAATCTCGATTCTGAGGTCGCTTACCTAAAATGTTGATCGAAGTCAAACTTGGCCTTTTCGGCCAACCTTAAGGAACCAAGTGTTCCAATTTCAACCCAAACTCTTCCAAATCCCGAACACACCATCCCCACAAGTCATAAATCAGTAAAAGCAAGTATGGGAAGTCTTATTTAGGGGTACGGGATCTAGAAAGCAAAACGACCGGTCGGGTCATCACAGAATTGTATCGAGCCCTAATATGGAGTTGTATTATTCAATCTTTAACTCGGGGATGATCCAGGGCGAGGATCAGCTAAGATCGAGACCAAGTAGAATCAAGGCCGAGCAATATTGAAGGGGGTTTACCTGAGCGAGTAGCGGTAAGCCGAAATATCCAAGATCGAGGGAGGATCACGGTGGGAATCTCGGCACTGTCACAACCGCAAATTGCCCCGGTCGTGATAGCGCCTATCGTAGTACTAGGCTAGCCGATTTGTTATTCACAGCTAACAATAATTCTTTTCAGTAATTCATTTACTAATCATATTCGTCATAAATCTTCCATTCAACACTTCAAAACAAATGGAAATAAGCAAATCATAAAATCAACGGCCCGACCTCGGTGTCACTAGTCATGAGGATCTAGAATACAAGTCTGATACAGTCTACTCAAATGACAAAAAGAGTCTAGTAAAAATGAACAACTAGAAGATAGGAGGGAGAAAACCAAGGTCGTGGTCGTCGTGCAGCTACCTTGCTAAGCTCAGGGATAATCTGAAGAAGAATCAACACTCACTCGGATGCCCTGACACCTGGATCTGCACACAAGGTGTAGGGAGTAACGTGAGTACGCCAACTTGGTAAGTAACAATTATAAATAAAGTCAGAGTGTAGTGACGAGCAGTAAAATCACATAAAACTCACAACATAAAATCTAAGTGAAAAACATCAAGGCCAGATCAGTATCCAAATTGAAATATCTCGTAAAAAATCCAGTTTCAATGAAAATCCTGTAAAACATTTTTCAATAGAGGCTCGGTATAAAAATAGAGTGAAAATAGTGATTTCATAAATAAGCCCCTCGGGCAAAGTATCACTCATAAATGGCCCCTCGGGCAAGCCTCTCAATCGCTCATAACTCAAAACTCATCTGTCAGCACTCACACTCAGTAGGTACCTGCGCTCATTGGGGGTGTACAGACTCCGGTGGGGCTCCTACAGCCCAAGCGCTATGCGGCGTGCAGCTCGATCCAATATCGCTGCGGTGTGCAGCCCGATCCATATATCGCTGCGACTGCATCCCGATCCATATATATATATATATATATATATATATATATATATATATATATATATATATATATATATATATATATATATATATATATAAATATATTTATATCGCTGCGGCGTGCAACCCGATCCATAAATATCCTCACAATTAGAAACCTCACAAGCCACTCGGGCATTTAAGTAAAACCAGGGGACTAGCCCAAAAAAACGTTCATATATTTAAAATAGAGTAATGACACTGAATTAGACAGTAAACAGGAAGAACACGGAGGATATGCTTTCAATCAAAACAGTGTGAGGATAGTAGTTAAATACCCCTGAGGGTCCAACCAGTATAGGCACAAGGCCCCAAACATGGCATTCAGCCCAAGTTATAAGAATCATTTCTAAACACATAGATATCATACAACTTTTATCAAAATATGCAACTCTACAGTGGCTACGGGACGGACCAAGTCACAATCTTTACCGGTGCACGCCCACACGTCCGTCACCTAGCATGTGTGTCACCTCATTTAACGAAATAGTACGAAATTACGGGATTTCATACCCTCGGGTCTAGATTTACAATCCTTACTTACCTCAAGCCAGACGAAAATCTACTCTTCAACGCCTTTGCCGCTCGACTCGGTTACAAATCGCCCCGAATCTATCCAAAACCAGTATTGTATCATTAATATATGCTAAAGGAACGAGCCCACATAAAAATTAACAAATTAAATCAAAATTCTCGAAATTGGCCAAACCCGACTCCCGGGCCCACGTCTCGAAATCCAAAAAATCACAAAACTAGAAACCTCATTCACTCACGAGTCCATACATACCAAATTTACCATAATCCGACTTCGTTTAACCCCTCAATTACCCAAATTAAACTCCCAATTCCAAGCCCTAATTTCTACAATTTACATGCTTAATCAACTGAAAGTCATCATAGATTCGAGTAATAAGTTCAAAAACCTTACCTCAACGAGTTTCCCCTTGAATCCCTCTTCAAAACCCTCCAAAAGCTCCAAAACCCAATTACAAATTGTGAAGAATGACCAAAAATTGTGAAGGATTCTTTTTATGCCTTCTGCCCAGCAAAACCCCATTTGCAGTCCAAATAGCGCACCTAAGGCCTCCGCTTCTGTGCCCAAAAGCCCGCATTTGCGGAAATCACTTAAGTCATATAAAACGCACCTGCGATCAATCCTTCGCACCTGCGGACTCGCAGGTGCAACACCCTCATCCGCTTCTGCGATAAAACCCCGGGCATCCAAACTTCGCACCTGCGATGCTCGCACCTGTGGTTCCCAATCCGCAGGTGCGGCCACACTAGAACAGCAACACCAACTGCATTTTTCCAACTTCAACTTCTCGTTAACCATCCAAAATCATCCCGAGGCCCTCGGGACCTCAACCAATTACACCAATAGGTCACATATCAATACACGAACTTACTCGAACCTTTGGAACACCCAAAATGACACCAAAACACCGAATTAACTCTGAATTCAAGCCTAAGGATTTCTAAACTTCCGAAATTTGCCAATGATGCCGAAAATAACCAAACTACGTCTGAATGACCTGAAATTTTGCACACACGTCACAAATGACTCTACGAACCTACTCCAACTCCCGGAATTCCATTCTGACCCCGATATCTAATTTTCCACTGCGGACCAGAAAGTGCCAAATTTCTAATTTCGCCAATTCAAGCCTAATTCTACCACATACCTCCGAATTACATTCCGAAGACACTCCTACGTCCAAAGTCGCCTAACGAAGCTATCTGATCCATTAAACCCAAATCCTAGATTGTTTACCCATAAGTCAACTTCCGGTTGACTTTTCCAACTAAATATCAAAATTAAGAGACTAAGTGTCTCATTCCCTTAAAAATGTAAAGACCTGTAAAATTTCATGTCTAAAATAATGACCGAATAGCTCCCTGTGTTATTATAACTGTAGAAATTCTTAAAACGAAATCATTTTGAGTAAAAAGTATCCCAAAACTTAAAAGATAAAATTTTCCAGGAATTGCGCGTTATGCGACGCACTATGCGATCGCATAACAGGTATGCAGACCGCATAGTGGTCGCATACCTGGGCAGATTGTTTTCCAATTTTGGCCCATTTGAGGGCCATTTCTGCGACAGGAATGCAGACTGCATAGCAGGAATGCGATCACATTCCTGACCGCATTTCTGTGTCGGGGCTCCTATTTTCTAAATTTAAAACTCGACCCCCTGTTTAATGAAAACTCCTTCCCTTCATTTTTAACGATTTTCTGACCAAGAATAGAGAGAGAAAAAGAGAGTTCTTGAGAGAGAAGGTTTCAACATCATCCAATTTGATTTTCCAAAATCACTCAAGCCCGGAAATTTTTGAGTTATTGTCATCTTCTTCACTCAAAGAGGTAAGTCTTCACCCTATTTCGTCAATTTCTCAAATTTTGGTTAAGAATAAAGAACACATAGGTTGGTTCTTGAAAATTAAAGTTGAGACCTTGCATGCATGTGAGTTAAACTCCGTAATCTAGTAAAGGGAAACAAGGTTGGGTAATTATTCTCAAAAAGAGGTTAGTAATCTTAAGGGGGTCACATAGTGTTTGATAAAATGCCCAATTGAAATCAAGCTTCCCAATTCTAAGTGGAATATGTCACATTGTGGAATAGATTGACGGTGCCAGACGGTCCGATGATTTGTGATAGAAATTAAAAAGGGGAAATTCGACGCGGGGTATGTATGGCTAACTTTAATCTTTGTAGAGTCACCTTGTGGTGTCCAAGCATTCAGTATGAGTTTCTTGCTGAGTATATGTGAATTGATTGTTATGAAGTATTGGGGTGTAAGATGTCATTCTATGATTCTCTAAGTCGATTATCATGATTAATTGAAATTGTGAAAGATGATTTCTTGTGACTACACTATCATGTGCAAGGTTCATTAATCTCTTGAATATGTTGGTATAAAAGGATGGTAGAGAACCCAAATGTATGAATGTATCTAAGTTCTAAGGGTTGTGTAACAAGTGATGAAAAATGAGATGTGAATTGATTTAATTGAACTAAATGACAATGGTAATGTTGTGCATGACCCCTTGCTTGGCAAGGTTTATTGTGCCTTAATTTTTATACGAATTATTGGTTGTAATGAATTCGTATTCTTGTTGATAGGAATCCTTGTGATTGAATTATTAATTGATAAAGACTATTGTGAACACATGATTGTTCGATCGTTATGAAAGTGTACTCTTGATGATATGAAGCCTTGTGAGTTAATTGTGGGCTGTTATTGTTGCTATGAAATGTGATTTTTCGGTGTGATCGGGTTGCACGCCGCAACACGAGGTAATAAGGGTGGAGGGGTAACAAGGGTGGAATGTTAATTGTACGGTGGGATCGGGTTGCACGCCGCAACAGAATGTAATAAGGCTGAAATGTGATTGTACGACGGGATCGGGTTGCACGCCGCAACGGGAAGCAATAAGGGTGGAAATATTGAGAAGCAATAAGGGTGGAATGTGGTTGTGTTGAAATGAGGATCTGTGAAACTCTTGATTGTGGTTGTTTCTGTTTCTGTGCAATACTTGTTGGTTCCATTAACTGTCTCTTATCTATGTATTGTTTGATTTTACTTAGAGTAAAGCTTGTTCATATATACTAGTACTATTCCATGGTACTAACGTCCCTTTTGTCGGGGGCACTACATCTTTTATATGGATGTAGGTGATTCCATAGCAGGTAGCTCAGCTCGCCATTAGTGGTGCCTCATCTTCATCTCTTCAGCAGTTTTGGTGAGCCCCACTCTTTCTTGAGGCCGTGTGTGGATTATACCATTCTCTTTTTTCTTATATTGTAAAAGGTATAGTCGGGGCCTTGTTGCTGGCAAGTTTATGTAAAACTCCTACAACTCTTAGGTTCTCTGTAGACACTGTGTGGGTTGTATATACATATATATCTATTTTGGGCGATAGTTGTATTCACTCGTACAATTTGGATCGTAAATTAGAAATGTTGTATGTAACTTGTATGTTTTGGATTGTCTATTGTTGAAAGTTAAAAGAGGAGAAATGGAATCATGTTGTAAATTTTAGTTTGAAGCTAGATTGTCAAACTCACATGGAATAATGAACGTTATGAACACGGGGCAATACGTTGGGTAGGAAAGGCAATCCAGGTCCACTTGACTATGTTCATCTGGTCAGGCGCCGGTCTCGTCCCTCGATTTTGGGGCGTGACAAACTTGGTATCAGAGCCTAAGGTTTTAAAAGTGTCCTAGGATGTCTCGGAGCCGTGTCAGTAGATCCCTTCTTATCGGTGTGTTCTCGACCACATCTTTAATTAGGGGGCTGCATGGACATTTAGGAAAATACCCTTCCATTCTTACTCTGTATCGTGCGATGAAGTGAAAGGTGAGAATGTCTCTATCTAACTCGTGCATTGTCCTAATTTTCAGTAAATGGCGCCCAAGAAGAGAGCTCGGCTCGGCCTAGAGGCTAATGCCACCCAACTGTGGCCATAAATCCTTTATCTGATGGTGCGGGTGAGAATGATTCCCCGACATTGAATCTTCCCGACTCCTCCGTACCAGGCCAGTCTATCCCTATTCCTGCTCCAGCGGAGGGTACTGAAAGCCCTCCCGCTGGTTTTCCTGATCCCTCCTCATTCCCAGCTTTCAGTCCCAATATTTCTGATGGCGACCTCAGGGGAGCTATTCAGATGTTGACTCAGTTAGTGGCCTCCCAGGCCCAAAGATCACAGGCTGCCCCAAAGTCCTCGAGGGAGCAAGGGGATTCTTCAGGTTCTAGGGTCAAATAGTTTCTGCGGTTAGCCCCTTCAGAGTTCACAGGCACCGACCTAGAGGCCGATCCTCATGCTTTTGTAGATGAAATGTACAAGACTCTCCGAGTTATGAAGGCTACTGAAACAGAGGGAGTTGAGTTAGCTTCCTATCGTCTAAAAGGGGCAACATATTCATGGTTTGAGATGTGGGAAAGTTCCCGTGGAGAGGGGAGCCCTCCGGCGAGGTGGGTCGAGTTTGTAGATGCTTTCATGGATCATTTCTTGCCTGCAGAGTTTGAGGTCCTTAAGCAGGGCCACATGAGTGTGTGGGAGTACCATATGGAGTTCGTGCGCTTGTCCAAGTATGCTACCCACATGATGCCGACTATGGAGGCTAGAGTTCGTCGGTTTGTTCAGGGCCTTGGTCCCTTGGTTGTCAATGAGGCTGCTACAGCTGCGTTACATTCGGATATGAACTATGGTAAGATTGTGGGTTTTGCCCAGGCTACGGAGGCTCAGAAATTGAAGATAAGAATGGAGATGGAGAGTAGTAGTAGTAGGGATCGGTCAGCGGGCAACCCTGGGAGTTCACTTGGAGGTGGGAGATCAGCCCTTGGGAGAGGGTCAGCAGGGCCATCTCAGTCCTATGCTCAGTCTTCGGCCAGTGCACCGCCATCCTAGCACAGCTATCAGCAGGGAGGTCGCTTTGGGCCCGGTTCAGATGGCAGGAGGTTCCACCAGTCAGGTCGTTCTGGTGGGAGGTTTCAGCAGCAGCGGAAGGTCCCATGTCCTAAGTGTTGGAGGTCCCATTCTGAGCTATGTTACCTGGATATTCCGGTATGCTAAAGATGTGGAGTGAGGGGCCATGTTAAGCGAGATTGCCAGCCAGGGCACAGGTAGAGGTACTGCTCAGTCGTCCAGGCTGCTACATCTTCAGCACGCCCTCTAGCTCCAGCAGGGCGCGGTGCAGCTAGGGGTAGAGCACGGGGTCAAGGGGGACCCAGTCGGTTCTATGCTTTGAGTGGTCGTCAGAGTGCATATGCTTCTCCAGATGTTGTCACAGGTATTCTGACTGTCCAATCGCATGATGTTTATACTCTTATTGATCCCGGGTCTTCATTGTCATATGTTACTCTATTTATTGCTTCGAGTTTTGGGATAGAACCCGAACAGCTTCATGAGCCGTTCTTAGTGTCGACTCCGGTTGGTGATTTTATTACGGCCGCGCGAGTCTATAAGAATTGTGTTGTCACGGTGTGTGGTCGAGATACCACGACCGATCTTATTGAGCTAGGAATGTTAGATTTTGATGTGATCATGGGAATGGATTGGCTTTACTCGTGCTTTGCTAAACTCGACTGCCGAACCAGAATTATGAGGCTCGAGTTTCCTAATGAGCCAGTTATCGAATGGAAGGGGAATGATGTTGTGCCGAGAGGTAGGTTTATTTCCTATATTAAGGCCTCCAAGATGATCTGTAAGGGGTGCATCTATCATTTGGTCTGGGTT
>ML255050.1:0-32207 GCA_005239495.1 Nicotiana undulata
TTTTTTGGGGTTTTGGGAAGTATATCTATGTGTACGTTTATCTCGGCTTTGTATCTACTATGAATTTACTTTCACTCAAGGCTAGTATCATGTTAGTTGTTATAAACTGGAAATCTTTGACTTGTTTAATTAGATGGGAAGGGTATCACTTGGTGTAATTTGTGTTGGCTTGCCTAACCCCGTCGTTGGGCGCCATCACGACTCGGATTAGGATTCTGGGTTGAAGCCCTCTTCCTTATTTCCTCAACTAGTCTTTTATTGTAGTACTTAGGGAGGATATTCTGACTCTTGTAAAGCTGTATGCTTATTACATCGTATACTCGGCGGATTTTTTGGTGTTCTTCCTTGCCTATAATTATCCGTAGTTACTT
This sequence comes from Nicotiana undulata, assembly GCA_005239495.1. Taxonomy (NCBI): domain Eukaryota; kingdom Viridiplantae; phylum Streptophyta; class Magnoliopsida; order Solanales; family Solanaceae; genus Nicotiana; species Nicotiana undulata. Next base: position 372 of record ML255050.1, read on the forward strand.
GTCTCCACGATCTTGTGCTTGTAGGGTTTCTTCTGAACTAATATTTTGATTGTCTTCCTAGTAACATTATTTTTTATTCCCTTAACATTCATACAGTACCTTTAACTTCCTTAAATCCTATCTGAATATATCTCAAGTGTTACAATGTCATAACTGCGAGGCTGAATTGTTTTACAATGTTTATCTTGCACGATCTGCTGATTTGTTTGCGACCTCTTGTCTAGCCATAATTAGGCTCTTCCTGAATCTACTACTAACTACTCGTTGGCACATTCTCGTATCGATATTCCACGTAGCCCTTCTTGGGTTATTTTTCTTTGTCTTAACTTACCTTTCATACTGCTCCTTATCTATCAATAACATCTCGAGCAGGAACCCTTACTTCATTTCCTTGACGCCGTGTTTGCATAATATTCTGGAATCGTAACATATTTGTAGGATTTGAATAAGAGCAATCTCATCCCTTTCTCATTTTTATCGCATTCTTCCGTTACCATTCCATAATTACAAGAACCACTTAATTCCGACTTAATGCCACATCACTACATATTCCCTCCTTTAGGGGAGTACTAAGAGTTGGTTCCATAACGATGTACCTATAGATGTTTTACCTTTTCATCTTTGGCATCTTTTCACATCATCGATGATTGTAGCAATCCCTTTTCCCGCTCATTTCGGATCCGTCAGGGTTTTTGACATTATTGGGATAAGGGATGTGAAGGATTTGAAGAGTCACCACCTAACGAGTTAAGGTGAATTAGGGCACCTACTAAGGGTTACTTACAACACATATTGAATAACAAGAGATTGGGTAAGAGCTTGAAATTATTTCAAGGGGGAGGTGTTAGGCACCCCTCAAAGTCCACAACTGTGGTTCCCGGCCAAACAGACTTTTTGAATTAAACAAGTAGCAAATAGGCAGTCTAAGCACACATATGTAAAAAAATAAAGGTTTGATAAATTAGGTGAGCTGCTTTCCCGGTGACTTCCTAGCAGCACCCTGGAGCTCTTTTGTTATATTTCTCTGTCCATTTCATTCAGACGGAGACTCTGTATATATTGTAGTCATTGTATATTCAGTAGTTGCCCATGACACTCGTGACACTAGTTCCTGGCACACACGCGTAGTNAGACTCTGTATATATTGTAGTCATTGTATATTCAGTAGTTGCCCATGACACTCGTGACACTAGTTCCTGGAACATACGCGTAGTGTATATTTATATTTTTGTTTTGGGTTTTTGGGATGTATATCTATGTGTACGTTTATTTCGGCTTTGTATCTACTATGACTTTACTTTCACTCGAGGCTAGTATCATGTTAGTTGTTATAAAATTGAAATATTTGACTTGTTTAATTAGATGGGAAGGCTATCACTTGGTGTAATTTTTGTTGGCTTGCCTAACCCCATCGTTGGGCGCCATCACGACTCGGATTAGGATTCTTGGTCGTGACAACGTGGTATCAGAGCACTAGGTTCACGTAAGTCTCATGAGTCATGGGCAGGCCCAAAAGAGTCTTGCGGATCAGTACGGAGACGTTTGTACTTATCTTCAGGAGGCTATGGGGTGTTAGGAAACATCCCTTTATTCATATCCTGTCGTGCAATCTATGATGTACTCAAACTTATTCTTTTATTCTCTCACAGATGGTGAGGACGCGTGCATCCAATGTTCCTGGTCCGGGAGAGGCCGCTGCCCCAGATGCCCAAGGTCGGGGTAGAGGCAAGGGCAGAGCACCTGCTCGAGGCAGGGGACGAGGGCGTCCTAGAGCTACGCCAGTGGCACCACCACAGGACCCTATTACGGAGGAGCAAGATGAGGTGCCTCCAGTAGCACCTGCTTCAGTGGATTTCATGACGGGGCCAGGCTTCTAGGAGGTCATGGGCCGTATGCTGAGATTCATGGTCACTATGTCTCAGGCTGGTTTATTTCTAGCCGACCCTACTACTTCTCAGGTGGGAGGGGGAGTCCGGACTCATACCGCTCAGGCCATAGGTCAGGCAGCAGCATCACATCATACCCCGGGCACGCCGCCCGTGAGAGGGGTTCAGCCCGTAGTAGCAGCCCCAGAGCCCAGGCCAGTTGCAGAGGGTGACCAGTAGAAGATGTTGGATAGATGGACCCGACTTCGCCCTCCACTCTTCGGGGGTGAGCGGAGAGAGGATGCCCAGGATTTTATTGATAGGTGCAGGGACAAACTGCACAACATGAGGATTTTGGAGTCCCATGGAGTGGATTTAACCACATTTCAGTTAAAGGGCAGAGCTCGCAGGTGGTGGTAGTCATATATTATCTGCAGGCCAGCAAATTCTCCTCCTGTCACCTCGGATCAGTTCGCTCAGTTATTTCTAGATAGATACATTCAACCTTTTGAGAGGGAGGAGCTACGAGGTCAGTTTGAGCAACTAGAGCAGGGGCAGATGTCAGTGACTTATTATGAGGCTAGATTTTCCGAGTTGTCTCGCCATGACCTTATGATATTGCCTACTGATGCCGAGAGGGTGCAGTGGTTTGTGGCAGGCTTGCATCCAAGTATTAGGGCCTCTATGGCCAGAGAGGAATAGATGGGTACCCCATACCAGCTTGTAGTCGAGATAGCTCGACGGATTGAGGGTTACCGTATGAGGAGCAGGGAGCAGGGTCAGCCAGGTCAGCAGGACAAGAGGGCTAGGGTCACAAGTGACTTCAGGGGTGCTCCAGCTAGGGGTAGAGGTCAGTTCGGACACGGCCAGTTCAGTAGGCCCTCATATTTAGCACCTTCACTACGTCCCAGGGGTATTTCAGCGAGGCCTCAGTTCGGCGCTATGCCAGAGCGTTCCTATCGTCCACCAGCCACCCAGGGTGCACCTAGCAGTTATTCCAGTCATCAGAGGTCCTCTAGTTCCTATTTCAGTGCCTTACCATAGGGTTCACACCGCCCTCCAGCTATTTAGGGTTCTTCCTCTTTCGGGCATCGGGGTGTAGCACCAGAAGGTTGTTTCGAGTGTGGGGAAACGGGTCATACATTGCGGTTTTGTCCCAGGTATCATGGCAAGGTAGTGCAGTAGAGTTATTAGCCTAGGAGTTCAGCACCAGCAGTCCGGCCGCCTCGAGGTGGAGGACTGGTCGGCAGGGGTCGTCCTAGAGGGGGAGGCTAGTCAGGAGGAGGTTAGTTAGTTCCTGTTCACTCTGAGGGAGTTCGGGGAACTAATGGTGTAGTTGTAGGTGTACATATCTCTAGATTTCAGGTTTGAGATTTTGTTTTATTTGATTTTTTACTAGTTTTACTTGTTTATTTGAGAAACATGGCATCTTGGAATTATTAGAGTTTTGATGTTGGTAATTCTATTATTGATCTTCCTAATGCCTATTTTGGAGGATACAACCAAAGCGAAATTATCAAAATATTCTTGAGGGAAAGTTATGTGCACTGTCGTGCCCTATCACGACCCAAAATTCATAAGGTCGTGATGGAGCCGGACACTATTGTTAGGCAAGCCAATCAATAAATGGTTAAGTTAAATTCCCTATTTTATTATTTGTAAATCGTTACATAATAATAATCGAATAAAATCCACTAAGTAAATTTGATAATTTAAATGTCCATTCTTTTGTACAAAATACATCCCAAACACATCCCAGAACCCGGCATCACAAGTGCATGAGCGAACTTCTACGAATTTATACAGATACTATAATGTCTGTCCAAAATACAAGTTGGACAAGGGATTTAAAAATCAAAATACAATACATAGAGGAAGACTCTGCCGGCTGCGGGTCATCTCCGGATGATGCAGCTCATCTAAGTCTCCAAGTCTGCCACATCGTTGTGAAAGTACCTGTGCAATAAAAATGAACAGCAAGTGTAGCATGAGTACGAAAACAATGTATACTCAGTAAGTATCCCGCATGATCGATTACAGGAAGTACGCAGCAAATATCATGCGCAAGAAATGCCGAGGGTCGAACGACGCACACCAACAATAATAAAATATGCACTGTTTAAGGGTCGAAGGGCTCGAACCACAGATGCATCTATTTTCCCCGCTCGTGAATCGATCATGCGACGCGATCATATATTAATCATAAGGTTATCATGCTCGCGAATCATACCTGCGACTCAGGTACCCATAGATACACATATTCACACAAATAAACCACATTTTTATCAGAAAAGCGGTTACTCAAGAAAGTGCTGAAATTCTCTTTTATGGAAAACGAAAATAGTATTTAAATCATTTCTGGAAATTCATTTGCCGGGTTTGATAATGTTTTAAACATTACAAATTTATCCGAAACACAATTACGCAAGGAAGAATAAATTCTCTTTCTAAATTATTATAACAAGTGAACTCTAACCTTCTTAGGTATTCAATTACTAATTCGATCATATTAACAGTCTAATATTACTGGCAAGATCAAAAGTACAACAAGTAAGGCATGCTAGTGGGTCCTAGACTACCCGTACACAAGCGTAATAGTAGCTAAGCACGGACTCCCGTCACCTCGTGCGTACGTAGGCCCAACAAATAGTAGCAAATACTTATTTAGTTCACCTATGGGGACAATTCCCCCTCACAAGGTTAGAAAGGAGACTTACCTGGCTCCAAAGATTCACAACCGTCCTCCAAGCCCTTTCGACGATTCCAATTGATGCAAAATGCCCCGAAACAATCCAAATAACGGTCAAACCAATGAAAATTCACTCTAATACTTGTACCCATACAAATTATACAAATTCCAAACTTTGCTCAAAGAATTGACCAAAATGCCCTCGGGCCCACATGCTCGGATTTCGAAATTTCTCGAAGATAAACTCTACCCATAGTCTTACTAGTTCAAATATAAAATTTACTCTAACGTTCAAGCTCAAATTCATGGTAAAAGTCCAAAATACTAAATTCTAGGTTTTCACCTCGAAATCCCATATTTCTACTAATTCCCAAACTTAAATCCGAACATAAACCATGTATTTAACTAGAAATGAGTTGTAATGGTTTACCTTGTGATACTGGAAGAAAATATCCCCTTGAAGATCTCCACAATCGCCCATACGAAATGAAAATAGGAGAAGAAATGGCTAATTTCCCGTTTTTAAAGAACATCACTACCTCCAGTAGTTCCGCACCTGTGGTCACTTGACCGCTTTTGCGGTTCTGCAGGTGCGACACATAATCCACTTCTATGGTCCTCCCCCAACCCCTTGACTTCCGCATCTGCTCCTTACCTTACGCAGGTGCGGTCCCGCTTCTGCGGCGGAATGACGGCATCTGCGGTCCCAACTCTCGCTGGCCTAGATCGCTCCTGTGACCTCCATGGCCGCTGCTACGGCTCTGCACCTTCGTTCATAGCCTCGCAGTGCGGTCACACCAGACACCAGCAACTTCAGCCCTTCTTAAATCTCTAAATTTTATCCGTTAACCACCCGGAATCCACCCGAGGCCTTCGAGACCCCGTCCAATTACACCAACCTGTTCCAAAACATAATGCGGACTTGCTCGAGGCCTCAAATCACATCGAATAGCATCGAAACAACGGATCGCACTCCATTTCAATCTTTATGAACTTAGAAATTTCAAACTTCTACATCCGATGCCTAAACCTATCAAATCACGTCTGATTGACCCCAAATTTTGCACATAAGTCACATTTAACATTACAGACCTGCTCCAACTTTCGGAATCGTGTTCCGGCCTAATATCAAAATTTTCACTTCCGGTCGGATTTCTGAAAAACCTTGAAATTTCTATCTTTAGCCAAATGACTTCAAAATAACCAACGGACATCCGAATTCACTTCCGATCGCGCTCCCTGTTCCAGAATCACCATACAGAGCTATTCCTAGACTCGTAATTTCAAACGGACATCATTATCACTGAAATGCACTTCAACCCAGACTTAGGAAATATCTTCTAAAATGCTAACTTCCACAATATACGCTGAAATACTCCCGGGTTATCCAAACCCGATCCGGACATACGCCCAAGTCCGTAATCATCATACGAACCTGCTAGAACCTTCAAATTCTAATTCTGAGGTTGTTTACTCAAAAGTACAAACTTAATCGATTCTTCAAACTTAGGGCTTCTGAAATGAGAATTTTCTATCCAATTGACTCGGAACTTTCCGAAATTCAACTCTGACCATGCCTACGAGTCATAATACCTGAATTGAAGCTGCTCATGACCTCAAAATTCTGAACGACGCGCTAGAGCTCAAAACGAGCGGTCGGGTCGTTACATTTTGTTCCACTTAAACATGCATTCGTCCTCGAACGTGCTAAGAACTGCTCTAGAGTTATCTGAAATAACTATTTAACACCTCGTGCACCTACCCATGCTACCACAACCCAGTTGAGCATATTATCTTGATCAAATCTTAGTATATCCTCTTTCATCCATACAATAAGCTCATAACCCAGTTCCGACACCTGAAATGCTCTGCCAAGCCTGCTTTCAATATATGAACACCGTATCAACTACCACACGAGGTACCAAAACACGACTTCGTACCTTTGCTGAATTAGCACCATGCATCGCATAATTCATCATCTAACCATAGTACCACTCCCTGAACCTTAATAGCCAAAATTCTATGAATCTGATGTTCCCAATGCCCTTAATATATATATATATATATATATACACACACATATCTCGCTAAAATGCTGACGATACTACTACAACGGAGGGGGTGTGTAGAAATTTCTAACCAATTGTGGAGTTAACCAAACATTGTATCTCTCCTTTTTTGATAAAATCATCACCTCATTACTAACCAAATACTGGTATTTGTCCTTTAATATACTTCACAAAAAAATCTTATCGCACTGATCCCTAATCCAAAAATCTCATCTCACCCAGTATGAACTGCTCAGGCGATAAATCACACCAGACATGACCAACGTTCTCACATGATGCCACAATGCGCCAATAGGCCTCAACACGAACATAATGCATAAATAAATGACTCATGAAAGGACTTCTCGACTTACGCAACTAATATGAACTTTTCTCAGAAAATAGAAAGTAAAACATAAGAAATATAGATGTAGATAACCTTACTCAACATCACACTGTTGCGGCATGCAACCCGATCCAAAATAACATACCCGTGGTGGCGTGCCACCCGATCTACACATAAAATTCACATAAAGAGATACACACCGAGCTGAATTACTCACTACCACAAAATATCGAATATCGGTCACTTGCATGCTAAGTGCATAATACAATCATGGGGAGACTGATAGAGTCATACGCTACAAAATCCAAACACAACTGAAGTGCGATATACAATCTGAATCTCAAGAGCCATTCTGATCACATAACGCCATCACTACGCTGAATCTCAACACATAAGGAATTATCAAGCCGCCTCCACAACTCACATAGCGCCACAAAATACTACATGAATGAACAAATATGGAACAACATCCAATATTCAAACACCCCTCCTTGAGAAGCCCTATGCTCAAATGAACACACCTGACTCACATGGAGACCACAACCATATTTGAATCCATCTACAACCCTCAAGCCGATTCTGCTCGCACTTCACTAGACTGATAGCCTTACCTGGGTCTATATTAACCCACTTCCTCTCATAATACGCAATAACAACCATCATACCCGGAACAGACACCCAACAGTCCATAACTAAATGAACTGAACGCCTTCCTGGAATAAAATATCAAATAAGCAATATTACACTTTTGTATACTCAGTCTAAATCTTCAATCCATTGAGTGACTACATGTCACACTCATACGATATTCCCGTGGTCATGCTGCAACATCCTTCCATACAAGAAAAAAGTCTGCACATCTATACCACCGACCACACTAACGTTGTAAAACAAATCAAGAACCCATAACCAAGATGCAAAGCCTCTTTCATCAAACACCGATATCAGGTGACACTCAATACAACACCAACTTACTCTAAACATTCAAATCCCTTTTTCTTGCTCATCCGAGCTCATGACATCCTTGTTAACACCGAACCGCAATCTTGATCCTTACTTCCAATTCCATACTGCTTACTGCACCTGACATGCCAATATGAAATAGCGCAAGAATTCCATCATAACTCTTGAACCACTAATAGGGTGAACACTCCATCATACAGAAACCTTTTGTGATGACCCAAAAGGTAATCTTATGTAAATTTAATTATGACTGTGTCCGGAGGCCTTGAAAGCCTCTATCAATCTCACCTCGATGTGCGTGCGCAGCCCGGGGCACTTAGCTGAGAAGCCTTTATGTGGAAACTTGATAAAGAGTTGAATTTATGATAATTAATTGAATAAAGTTGACTTTGGTAAACATTTTTGGTAAACAGACCCGGACTCGTGATCTGGCAGTCCCGGAAGGTCCGTAGGAAAATATGGTACTTCGGAGTATGTCCGGAATCAAATTCCGAGGACCCAAGTCCGAGAATTGAATTTTTAAAGAAAATTATTTTCTGAAAATAATAAAGGCTTATGAAAATGAACCTCGATGTGAAACCTGTGCTACCGTGCTTGTATTAAGGTTTCGGAGCCCAGAACAGGTTCAATATATGTTATTTAAGTTATCTGTGAAATTTGATAAGAAATGAACTTGATTTGACGGGTTTTGGAATCAAAATGGGAAATTTAGAGTTAATGAAGTTTTGAGGATTTTCATAGAATTTGAAATTTTGCTTGGAATGTGATTTTATGTTACCGAGGTCCGAATGATATTCCGAGACCAGGAATACTTCTGTCATGTCATTTATTACTTGTCTGCAAAATTTGAAATAATTTCGAGTAGTATAGGTCGGTTCGGCGCATTTAAATGAATTCTAGAATCTTAAGTTCTTAAGCTTTATTCAATTTGGTTTTGGGGTTGAATTCTGAGTTTTGTTGTTGTTTTTCGCGTTCCGGAAGTTCGAGCGAGTCTGTATCATGAATACAGACTTGCCGGTGCTTTTGGACGGGGTCCCGAGGGGCTCGGGTGAGTTTTGGACCCCCAGGACCTAAGTTTGAAAAACCAAATTTTTGTTGTTTGGTTTCCTTCTCTGCGATGGCAGGAGGTGGGTCGCGATCGCATAGTGCAAAGCCAGGGCTGGTCACATTTACTCTTCGCGATCGCAGGAGCTCTGCCGCGATCGCAGAGGTCAGGCCTGTTGGCCTTCGCGATCGCAGGACCTCTGCCGCGATCGCATAGGTCTGGCCAGCTGGCCTTCGCGATCGCAGGGCCCTTGTCGCGATCGCAGTGAAGGAATTCCTGGGCAGTTTTATTAAATACGGGACTTAGCCTATTTCCTCCATTTTCACCTTCCTCCTCAAGTCTTTAAAGAGCTCTTCAAGGAACCTTCCACCACTATTATTGAGGTAAGTAAATTCCATGGTTTTACTAGTTTCAAACATCAATTCCTAGTTAAATTCCCTATGAAATAATCAAAAAGCATGTAATTAGGTAGTAATTTTAGGGCTCTTGAGGATTTTGTGATTTTCCATTTTAGGCCATGAATTCAAGTAGAAATCACGCCTTAATGATCCTTAGGCTATGGGTTAGTGATCCCTTCGAGAATTTTCAGAATTTGAACATGCGGGACCGGGTTTGGAAATTGGAAATTCTTCAAGAATAGCGATTTTATTGAATAACTAAGATAATTTCCCACATTGTGCATGCATTGATTTAATTGTACACCTTTTGGCTAGTTGCGAGTCCTCGGGTGTAGAGTTCGGAGTTTCGGGCGCAATTGTGGTCCGAGGGGTAGATTCGACACGAGGTGAGTCTCCTTTCTAACCTTGTAAGAGGGAATTGTCCCCATAGGTGATGTATATGCTATGTGTAAATTGTTTGGGGGCTACGTACGCACCAAGTGACGAGAGTCCGTACGTAGCGGCTATCATTGTTATGTCCGGGTAGTTAGGCCCACATCATGTCTTATATGCTTCCTTGTAATGCCTTATATGCTTCCTTGTAATGCTTTATATGATTCATAATGATGCCATATGTACTATGAGATCATGTTTGGTATAGTATTGTTCCTCTGAGGCTTTATGGAAATTGTTGAATTGAAAGGAATTTGTTATGGAAGGTAAGTTTTACAAGATATTGTGTGTGCATGTGACTGCTTCGCAATTTACATTCCGCAAGCGATGTGTGATTTCCCCCACTCTTATGGGAGCGGGCCGTACGCCACGGCGGATTGAAAGGTGCACTTTCGGGATGGGCCGGTCGATCCCCGGCAGTGCACAGAGATGATATTATTGAGAATGCACTCTTGGTATGGGCCGTTCGATCCTCGACAGTGCATGGACGAAATTGTACTATGTTATGATATGATTACTTTGAAAGACGCACTTTTGGGACAAGCCGATCGATCCTCGGCAGTGCGTAGTTATGATTATGGTAAGCGTGCACTTTTGGGACGGGCCGATCGATCCCCGGTAGTGCATAGTTATTCTTTCCTTATGACTCTGGCCGGTTGTCTTATTCATGTGTGCGCATGATTATTTGGCAAGATTTTCATGGATTTTTACTTGTATGAGACATCTTTGGGAAAGGAAGTGGCCATTGTTATTGTTCTAGTATTTTTCTTGGATTTATGTGCTTTATACATAATTGCTACTCACTGTCTTATATGCCTACTATTTTATTTTATCTTTGTTATATCATGCTGTTAGACCTTAGTGAGTGTCAAGTCGACCTCTTGTCACTACTTCTTCGAGATTAGACGTGATACTCACTGGGTACATATTTATTTTAATATGTACTCATGTTGCACTTCTGTACTTAAGTTTACAGATTCTGAGGCTAGTGCATCTGATTATCAGACTAGATCCTGATAGTGACCGTAGCGGACTTGACTTCACGGTGAACTGCTTCCTCTAGCGATCCCCAACAGCACCCTGGAGTTTCATTTACTTTTGTTATTTACCCCGTCTATTTCACCCAGACTGTGGATTTGTATCTATATGTATCTTGTGTATTCTGATAGTTGCCTGTGACACTCGTGACACTAGTTCCTGGCATAGATGTGCTTTATTTCGGCCATGTAGTGTTATGATTTTATTTTCATATCAAGCTATCACCATGTTTAATTGTATAAAATTGGTAAGTATTGACTTGTTCAATAAAATCGAAAGGATAACACCTAGTGTAATTCATATTGGCTTGCCTAACCCCGTCGTTAGGCGCCATCACAACCTCGATTAGGATTCTGGGTCGTGACAACGTGGTATCAGAGTCCTAGGTTCACGTAAGTCTCACGAGTCATGGGCAGGCCCAGGAGAGTCTTCGATCGGTACAGAGACATTTGTACTAATCTTCAGGAGGCTATGGGGTGTTAGGAAACTTCCCTTTGATCATATCCTGTCGTGCAGTCTATGATGTACTCAAACTTATTCTTCTATTCTCTCAGAGTTGGTGAGGACGCGTGCATCCGATGTTTCTGGTCCGGGAGATGCCGCTGCCCCAGCTGTCCGAGGTCAGGGTAGAGCACCTACTTGAGGTAGGGGACGAGGGCGTCCCAGAGCTATACCAATGGCACCACCAGAGGACCCTATTATGGAGGAGCAGGATGAGGTGCCTCCAGTAGCACCTGCTCTAGTGGATTTCATGACTGGGCCAGGCTTCCTGGAGGTCATGGGCCGTATGCTGAGATTCATGGACACCATGTCCCAGGATGGTTTATTTCCAGCCGACCCTGCTACTTCCCAGGCGTGATGGGGAGTCCAGACCCCTACCGCTCAGGCCAAAGGTCAGGCGGCAGCAGCACGTCATACCCCGGGCACACCGCCCATGGGTGGGGTTCAACCACTGGTAGCAGCCCCAGAGCCCAGGCCAGTTACAGAGGCTGACCAGCAGAAGATGTTGGATAGATGGACCCGACATCGCCCTCCAGTCTTCGGGGGTGAGCGGGGTGAGGATGCTCAGGATTTCATCGATAGGTGCAGGGACATACTGCACAACATGAGGATTTTGGAGTCCCATGGAGTGGATTTCACCACATTTCAGTTGGAGGGCAGAGCTCGCAGGTGGTGGCAGTCATATATTCTCAGCAGACTAGCCGATTCTGCTCCTGTCACTTGGGATCAGTTTGTGCAGGTGTTTTTAGACAGATATATTCCTTCCTCTGAGAAGGAAGAGTTGCGGCATCAGTTTGAGCAGCTAGAGCAGGGGCAGATGACAGTGACTGATTATGAGGCCATATTTTCAGAGTTGTCACGCCATGCACTTATGATATTGCCTACCGATGCCGAGAGAGTGTGGTGGTTTGTGGCCGGGTTGCATCCAGATATTAGTGCCACCATGGCCCGAGGGGTGGAGATGGGTGCTCCTTACCAGCTTGTAGTTGAGATAACTCGACGGATTGAGGGGTATCGATTGAGGAGCAGGGAACAGGGTCAGCATGACAAGAGGGCTAGGTTCTCAGGGGATTTCAGGGATGCTCCGGCTAAGAGCAAAGGTCAGTTCGGGGGTGGTCATCCCAAAAGGCGTTCCTATCGTCCTCCAGCCACTCAGGGTTCACCCATTGGTCACTACAGTCGCCAGAGATCCTCCAGTTCTTATTTCAGTGCTATGCCCGAGGGTCCACATCGCTTCTTGGCTATTCAGGGGTCTTCCTCTTTGGGGCAGCAGGTTACGGTACCTAGAGATTTTTTTGAGTGTGGAGATCTTGGTCATATGCAGTGACAGTGTCCCAAGCTTCGGGGCAAGGCAGTGGAGCAGGGTTATCAGCCTATGGGTCCAACACCAGCAGTACGGCCACCTAGGGGTGGAGGACAGGTAGGCAGGGGTCGTCTTAGAGGGGGAGGCCAATTAGGGAAAGGTCAATTAGTTCTTGTTCACTCGGGGGGAGTTTAGTCTTTAGGAGCCTCAACCAGATTTTATGCCATTCTGGCTAGATCAGATGCAGTGGCCTCAAACGTCGTAATCACAGGTATTATCTGAGTATGTGGTAGAGAGGCTTCGGTACTATTTGATCCAGGATCCACGTATTCATATGTTTCAGTACTATTTGCTCATTTTCTGGAAGTCCCTCGTGAGTCCTTGGGTCCTCCTATATATGTGTCCACTCATGTGGGCAATTCTGTGGTGGTAGACCGGGTCTATGGTCTTGTGTGATCACTTTCTGCGATTTTGATACCAGAGCGGATCTTTTATTGCTGAATATGATTGATTTTGAGGTTATCCTAGGCATGTATTGCTTATATCCTTATCATGTCGTGTTAGATTGCCATGCCAAGACAGTCACCTTAGCCATTCCTGAGTCGCCTAGGCTAGAGTGGAGAGGTTCTTCAGTTAGTGCATCCAGCCGAGTCATTTCCTTCTTAAAGGCTCGGCATATGGTCGAGAAGGGGTGTTTGCCTTACCTTTCTTATGTGCGGGACACCACCGCCTAGTCTTCGACCATTGATTCTGTGTCGGTGGTATGAGAGTTATCAGATGTATTTCCTTCAGATAATCCAAGCATGCCTCTAGATCGAGATATTGATTTCTGTATTGATTTAGCTCCAGATACCCAGCCTATTTCCATTCCCCCGTATCGTATGTCTCCTAAAAAGTTGAAAGCGTTAAAGGAGCAACTTGAGGAGTTGTTGGCTAAGGGGTTCATCAGGCCGAGTGTGTCGTCGTGGGGTGCTCCAGTCCTATTTGTGAAGAAGAAGGATGGGTCTATGCAGATGTGTATTGACTACCGCCAACTGAATAAGGTTACTATTAGGAATAAGTATCCTCTACCGTGCATCGATGATTTATTTGACTAGTTGCAGGGTGCTCGTGTGTTTTCCAAGGTTGATTTGAGATCAGGATATCATCACTTGAAGATTCGGGCTTCAGATGTTCCGAAGACTGCATTTCGTACCAGATATGGCCATTATGAGTTCCTGGTGATGTCCTTTGGTTTAACTAATGCCCCCGCAACATTCATGGACTTGATGAATAGGGTATTCAGGCCGTATATTGATTCCTTCATCATCGTCTTCACTGATGACATCTTTATTTATTCGCGGAGCCTGGGTAAGCATGAGTAGCATTTGAGAGTTGTGCTCCAGACCTTGCGGGAACAGAAGCTATATGCTAAGTTCCCAAGTGCGAGTTCTAGTTAGGTTCATTGGCATTTTTGGGGCATGTGGTATCCGAGGAAGGTATCAAGGTTGATCCTCAGAAGATTGAGGCGGTTCAGAGTTGGTCGCGTCCTACTTCAGCTTCAGAGATCAGGAGTTTCTTGGGCCTAGCAGGCTATTACCGCCGATTCGTGGAAGGGTTCTCTTCTATTTCAGCTCCATGACCAGATTGACTCAGAAGAATGCCCCGTTTCGGTGGTCCGACGAGTGTGAGGCGAGCTTTCAGAAGCTCAAGTCAGCTTTGACCTCAGCACCAGTTCTGACGTTGCCTTCCGGTTCTGGGATGTATACCGTGTATTCTGACGCTTCACGCGTCGGGTTGGGATGTGTGTTGATGCAGGATGGCAGAGTTATAGCTTATGCTTCGCGCCAACTGAAGGTTCATGAAAAGAATTACCTTGTGCACGACTTAGAGTTGGCGGCGATTGTTCATGCTTTGAAGATTTGGCGACACTATTTGTATGGTGTGTCATGTGAGGTCTACACTGACCACCGCAGTTTGCAGCACTTATTCAAGCAGAGGAACCTTAACTTGAGGCAGCGCAGATGGCTGGAGTTGTTAAAAGATTATGATCTCACTATTCTATATCACCCGGGCAAGGCGAATGTAGTAGCAGATGCTTTGAGTAGGAGGGCAGCGAGTATGGGTAGCTGGGCCTACATTTCAGCTGAGGAAAGACCTTTAGCCTTGGACATCCAGTCCTTGGCCAATCGCCTGGTGAGACTGAACCTTTTGGAGCCTCGTCGAGTTTTGGCCCATGTAGTTGCTTTGTCTTCATTGTTGGAGGAGATTAAGGCTCGACAGTTCGATGATCCATACCTTGCAGAGCTTCGGGATACGGTGGTCAAGGGAAGGGCCAAGGAGGTTACTTAGGCGAGGATGGTATTTTGAGGCTCCAAGGCCGTTTATGTGTTCCTAATATTGATGGCATGAGGAAGAGAATTCTAGAAGAGGCCCACAGTTCTCGATATTTTGTTCATCCAGGAGCAACGAAGATGTATCGTGATCTGAAGCAGCATTACTGGTGGAGGCGGATGAAGAAGGATATAATGCAGTATGTGGCTAGGTGTCTCAATTGTCAGCAGGTCAAGTACGAGCACCAGAGGCCAGGAGGCTTGTTTCAGCAGATGCCCATTCCTGAGTGGAAATAGGAACGCATCACTATGAACTTCGTGGTTGGGTTGCCATGGACTTAGCAGAAGGTTGACGCGGTTTGGGTCATTGTGGATAGATTGACCAAATCGGCGCATTTTATTCCTGTAGCAACTACTTATACTATAGACAGGCTGGCTCATATTTACATTCGAGAGATAGTCCGGTTGCACGGTGTGCCGGTGTCCATTATATCAGATCGAGGTTGATAAGTACATTTTATCTGATATTAACCACATAATTTTTCTCATAAAAACATATAAATTATCATGTTTCCTCCATATTTTATACTTTATTTTGCAGGAATAATTATAGAAGAATTGTCATGTGCAACAAAAAAAAAAATTTATTCAAGTAAGATACAACAAAGAAGTGTGAAATCGAGCTATGATTCATTATTGCCGTGACAATGCACCAAGTTTAGATTTGACATGATGAAATTGACGAAATCTAAAACAAAACTTACGGATTCTCATATCTGCAAATATGAAATCAAGATTTGTCATGATGAAATCGACGAAATCGAAATTTAAAGAAATGAATTCTCTGCAAATGTGAAATCTAAATTTGCCATGATGAAATCTAGAACCAAATCGAGATGTCATCATGAAATTTTCTTATATAAGAAGATGTTGCTGATAAGAGAAGAGGGGGGAGACAAGAGAGAAAGCTTTGAGCGAGAAGTCTGAATCAAAATTTTTAAGCTTCTCAGTTTTATTTCTTTCACTAGTATCGAGTTATCTTTTCCTTTAATCACAATAGTGGTTTAATTATTGTTTATAAATAAATTTCAGTGTAGGAAATTACTCTAGTTCCTGCTTTTAATTAAATAGGGGGGATTATTCTTCTCGAATATTCTTTCTATTTTCTTATTTAATGGACAAGAATATTTTCATTGTTAGTACTAATTCCAGTATGGAGTAACTTTTCTTGTGTTGGGAGAAAGATGGATCTTAATATTTCTATATAATAGTAGATATTATTCCTCACATTCACATGCTTGAGCTAAAATTTATTTTACTTTTATCTGCTTTTACAGTTAGATGTTGTTTAATTTATTAACATCTATCTATCTTGTACTACATATTAACTATTTATTAATTCTGTAATCGAGAGAGGCGGAAGAAATAATATAGTTAAGTGTAGTATTGATATATGTTAATATTTATTCAGTAACATCTATCTCTTTTATGTTATAACTAATTTTACATTTATTTGTAATCGAAAGAGGCGAATAGTGTAATAATCAGTAATAACAAGTAGGGTAACCGAAAGGGACTTACTAATAAGAGCATGTTTTAGTTCAATCATATATTTCTGGTTCTTTAGTATTACTATGTTGAAAATTAATTTGTATAACCGAGAGGAGTGCAATTAATTATTAAACTTGAGTAATAATATATATTTGTAATCGTGAGAGGAATTTATACATTTTTGAGAAATAGAAATTGAGGAATAATAATTCTACAATATAATAGAAATATTAAGTGAAGTCAAGATTCCAACACCTTTTTATTATATTTGTAAAAAAAAACAAAATATTTTCTATTTGCTCTATTCATGCATTTTTAGTTAGTTAATTTACAACCCAACTGTTTCTGATTTTCTCAAATAGTAATTAAAACAAGAAACGGCTGTAGAATAGATAAACCAATATTTGTGGGTTCGACATCTTTCTATACTATTATTTGACAGAGTACGAGTTAAAATTTTATATACGTCATACGCTCGTCAAATTTTTGGCGCCGTTGCCGGGGATTGGCTAAAGTCTACTACAGATTAATTGTTTTACTACTAATTTGAGATTTTTTATATTGTCTAATTATTTTAACTTTTCTGCAGAAATTTCAGAAAGTGTATGACCCGTTACTCTTCTAGAGAACTAGTCGAATACGATCCTGAAATTGAAAAATCCTCGCGGTTGTTGCGAAAAGAACAAACCTCCCGATCTCAAATTTTCACATCTCAGGAAATGGAGAACGAAGAAATCAATAACCAACTTCCACCACATCAAGTAGAAGATCAGTTTGATGAGGTGGCACTATGACGTGATAGAATATTCCGTGATTATGCAAGGCCAGATCATTTTGAAGGAGAATCAAGTGTGAGGAGACCACAAATTGCAGGAAACAGCTTTGAAATTGGCACAGGCTTGATTCAAACCATTCAACAGTCATGTCAGTTTACTGGTGATGCGAGTGAAGATCCCCACACCCATTTAATTGATTTTCTTGAATTAGTTGAAACTTGCAGGTATAATGGAGTCACAACAGACGCCATCAGGTTGCGGCTTTTTCCCTTTTCTTTAAAAGGTGAAGCAAAAATATGGTTGCGAAGTCTGCCGAGAGGTTCAATCACTACATGGGATCAAATGACTCAGAAATTTCTTAATAAATATTTTTCACCTGCAAAAACATTTAAAATGAAGCAAGAAATCAATAATTTTGTGCAAACAGATACTGAATCTGTATACCAAGCATGGGAACGATTAAAATCAATGCTAAGAAAATGCCCGCACCATGGTATCCAAGATCCTGACATTTTATATATATTTTATCATGGTCTTAAACCCTCTGCTAGAAATGTTATTGATGCAGCATCAGGAGGATCCATATGAGCAAAACCACTGCAGAAGCTATGCACTTGCTCAATGAAATTTCAGAAAATGATGTTCAATGGCCCTCTGGCAGAATGATTGTTAAGAAAGCAGTAGGAGTCAATCAAGTTGAAGCTTTGACGTCATTGACACAACAAATTGCAACCTTAACACAAGAAGTTGAGGCCTTTCAGGTAGGTGCTCACACATCATCCCAACTTGAGAATTGTGATGTTTGTCAAGGTAATCATCTGAATCATGAATGTCAAGCTTCAACACAAAATGTGGAATAGGTAAATATGATCGGTTATAGAAATAATTACTCATTCGATAGTCCCATGGCGCAAAAACATCCAGGATTTCAGTGGAGTAATCCTAATGGTGCTGAAAATCCTCAAAGATTTTTGAATCAAAAGCAGCATGTACAGGGACCACCTGGTTTTCAAAATCAAAATAGAGGGCAACAAAGTTTTCAACAATACCAACAGCAGCCTCAAAGAGCTCATCAACAAAGCCTCGAAGACATGATGTACAAATTCATTAAAGCTACTGACGAGAAGGTTGAAAGTTAACATTCAGCTATCAAGAATTTGGAAATTCAGGTAAGCCAATTAGAAACCCTCATGTCTGTACAAATTCAAGGTGCTCTACCAAGCAACACTGAGAAAAACCTAAAAGAACACCTCAAAGCCATCTCTCTACGATCAGGAAAATCTCTTGATGATCCATATGCAGATAGAGAAGGAAAGCCACAAGAAGTGGAAAAGGTAAATGAAGGTGAGAATAAAATAGAATCTAAGTTTCCAAAAGAACAAAAGAATAAAGGAAAAAATGTACAAGAAAATGAATTGATAACAAATCCTCACTTTGTACCTCTCTCTTTTCCCCAAAAGATGAAAAGAGAAAAGTTTGACAAACAGTTTTCACAGTTTCTAGATATTTTGAAGCAACTTTACATTAACATACCTTTCACAGATGCTTTGATGCAAATGCCTTCATATGCTAAATTTCTCAAAGAAATTTTGTCAAGTAAAAGAAAATTGGAAGAAGTTTCAGTGGTTAAGCTTACTGAAAAATGTAGTGTTATACTTCAAAATAAGCTCCCACAAAAACTTGGTGATCCAGGAAGTTTTACAATTCCTTGTACCGTGGGAGGTACTCACTTTGAAAAAGCGTTGTGTGATTCAGGTGCCTCAATAAATCTAATGCCCTTTTCAATTTTCAGGAAATTAGAACTTGGTGATATGAAAGATACCGGTGTGTCTCTTCAATTAGCTGATCAAAGTACTAAGAGACCGAAAGGGATTATTGAAAATATCCTTGTGAGAGTTGACAAATTTGTATTCCAAGTAGATTTTATAGTGCTTGAAATGGAAGAAAATACTGAGGTACCATTAACTTTAGGTAGACCATTTCTCGCAACAGGAAGAGAAATTATTGATTTTCACCAAGGACAATTAATATTGCGAGTTGATGAGGAAAGAGTAATTTTTGGCATGCAGAAAATGATGAAATTTCCTGGAGATGAGTCATTATCAGCTTGTTTTCAAATTGACTTACTAGATGACATGAATACAAAGATACTCAGTTAATTACTGATTCATTGGAGAGATGTTTGGCTAGGTCAGATACCATAAGTGATGATAACCCATAATTAGAGAAGAAGTTGAAATACTAGAAAAAGAGTCAGAAAATGAGAAAGTCTCACAAGAAGGAGTTCAATTAGAAATTGAACTCAAAGATCTACCTTCTCATTTAAAATATGCGTTTCTTGAACCTGAATTATTTCCAGTAATCATTTCATCTTCTTTGACTATAGAACAGGAAAGCAAACTGATTGGAGTCCTGAGAAAACACAAAAGAGCCTTAGGGTGGACTATAGCTGACATCAAAAGAATTAGTCCAGCTATTTGTATGCACAGAATTCTTATGGAGAATGATTATAAGACAATAGTCCAACCCCAAAGGAGACTAAACCCAACAATGCAAGAAGTTGTCAAGAAAGAAGTGGTAAAACTTCTAGCAGCAGGTATCATTTATCCAATATCTTATAGTCATTGGGTAAGTCCTGTACAAGTAGTACCAAAGAAAGGAGGTATGACAGTAATAAAAAATGAATATAATGAACTCATACCTACTAGAACAGTCACAGGGTGGAGAGTTTGTATTGATTATAGATGACTTAATGATGCCACAAGGAAAGATCATTTTCCTTTGCCCTTTATTAATTAAATGCTTGAAAGAGTTACAGGCCATAGTTTTTACTGTTTTCTTGATGGATATTCTGGGTATAATCAGATACCAATTGCTCCAGAAGATCAAGAGAAAACCACATTCACATGCCCCCAAGGTACGTATGCTTATCGAAGAATGCCATTTGGACTATGCAATGCTCCTGCTACATTTCAGCGTTGCATGTCGGCAATTTTCTCAGATATGACTGAAAAGTTTCTTGAAATATTTATGGATGATTTCACACTTTTTGGTAAGACATTTGAAGATTGTCTCTATCATTTAACTTTGGTTCTTAAAAGATGTGAAGAGACAAATTTAGTTCTTAATTGGGAAAAATGTCATTTCATGGTAACAGAGGGAATTGTTTTAGGACATAAAATTTCTGCTAAAGGGATAGAAGTTGATAAGGCTAAAATTGATCTTATAGCAGGATTACCCCCTCCTACCACTGTTAAAGGCATTAGAAGTTTCTTAGGGCATGCAGGTTTTTATAGAAGGTTTATAAAAGATTTTTCAAAAATCTCAAAACCTTTGACTAACCTACTGATGAAAGATGTGAAGTTTGAATTTTCATATAATTGTAGGAAAGCATTTGAGATTCTCAAAAAACAATTGACTAATGCTCCAATTTTTGTTTCTCCTGACTGGAGCAAACCCTTTGAAATAATGTGTGATGCAAGTGATTTAGCAGTAGGAGCAATATTGGGACAAAAGAGAGACAAGATTTTCAGGCCTATTTACTACGCTAGTAGAACACTCAATAAAGCTCAAAAGAATTATGCCACAACTGAGAAGGAGCTACTTTCAGTAGTATTTGCGTTTGACAAATTTCGTTCCTATTTGATAGGAACAAAGGTTACAATTTATACTGATCATGCAGCTTTAAAGTACCTCTTAGCAAAGAAAGATGCTAGACCCAGATTGCTAAGATGGATACTCCTTTTGCAAGAATTCGATCTTAAAAGGTTCTGAGAATCATGTAGCTAATCATTTGTCTCGTTTGGAAAATCCTCCTACTGAGATAGAAGATATCAAAGAGGAATTTCCCGATGAACATATATTTTCAGTCACAACCGTTATAAATCGACCACCTTGGTTTGCTGATATTGCCAACTACTTGGCTGGAGGATGGATTCCAAAAGATTTTTCTTATGAACAAAAGAAAAAACTAAAAAAAGAAGCAAGACATTATTACTGGGAAGATCCTTACTTGTTTAAATTTTGTGCAGATGACATAATCAGAATATGTGTACCGGAGACAGAAATGAACAATATCCTAAGTCACTGCCACGATGGGGCCGCAGGAGGACACTATGGAGGAAGAAAGACAGCAGCTAAAGTACTTGAAGTTGGATTTTTCTGGCCTACTCTATTCAGAGATGCAAGGAATTATGTCGCCACTTGCGATAAATGCTAGAGAATCGGTAACATTTCAAAAAGAGACGAAATGCCTCTTAACTCTATTTTTGTGTGTGAAATCTTTGATGTATGGGGAATTGATTTTATGGGTCATTTTCCTCCTTCAAACAGCTATGGATTTTTCTGGCCTACTCTATTCAGCTGTTGACTATGTTTCAAAATGGGTAGAAGCAATTGCTACTAAAAAAATTATGCTCATATTGTTTGTGTTTTGCTCAAGAAAAATATTTTTTCCAGATTTGGAACTCCAAGAGTTATAATAAGTGATCAAGGAACTCATTTCATAAAAAGACAATTTACTAGTTTGGTACTAAAATATGGAGTAACTCATAAAACAGGAACTCCATATCATGCTCAGACAAGCGGGCAAGTAGAAGTTTTCAATAGAGAATTAAAAAGAATTTTAGAAAGAACTGTTGATTCTTCTCGAAAAGATTGGTCTTTAAAATTGGATGATGCTTTATGGGCATACAGAACTGCTTTCAAAACTCCCATAGGCACATCTCCTTATAGACTAGTTTTCGGAAAATCTTGTCATTTACCTGTGGAATTAGAACATAAAGCATAGTGGGCTATAAAATTGTTGAATCTAAACTTGCTAGATGCAGGTAGCTCTGGTCTATTGCAACTTGATGAGTTGGAAGAGTTCCGACTTACAGCATACGAAAATGCAAAATTGTACAAGGAAAAGACAAAAAAATGGCATGACAAGCTCATCCGCCATAAAGATTTTAAAGTTGGAAATCATGTTCTGTTGTACAATAGCCGATTGAGATTATTTCCAGGAAAGTTTACGTCACGTTGGACAGGACCATACACAATAACAGAGATTACCCCATATGGTGCCATTGAAATACAACATATAAATGGGGGAGACAAATTCAAAGTAAACGGTCATCGTTTGAAGCCTTATATCAACAGATTCTTCGATAAACAGGCTTCAACAATCCTTTTTGCCTAATTTTTAAAATAAGTCGAGCTGGCGACGTTAAACTCAGAACTATTTTCTTCCCCTCTCTTTAATCTTTTAAGTAATTATTAATAGTAACATATAATATTTCCTTTTTAGTAAATACATATAATAAAATTAGTTTTTTTTTCTTACATATAAAAAAAGTAAGAAAAATTAATAATAATAATTGCATGTTTGTATTATATTATATATATGTGTGTTTATGTAGTATTTATTAATATATTTTGTCATGATAAATAAGCAGTCCCATGATTTCGATAATGAAAGTTTTTTCCTATCATGAAAAAGAACATTTTCTTTGTCATAATCTTGCCTTTGTTATATGAGAGAAACCTTGAGAAGCCAAGAAAAAGGAAATGAGGCCAGAATTTTAAAAAAAAATAAAAAATTCAGGGAAGCTCCTTTATCACCTTTTACTTTTAATTTATTTGTCATGTGGTAATGGCATTATTTAAGCTTGGGGGTAGAATAATATGTTTATATGTGTTTCTTTTAAGTTTTTTTTTTCGGTTAAAAAAAAACATTTATTTTACAAAAAAAAATGTGTTTTTAGTAAAATAATAAAATAAAATAAAAATAAAAGATTGAGTTGCCGTATTTTTAAGACAACTTATTTCATGTACTTCCATGGATTTCTTGTTCAGTTCTTTGTCATGGTCGTAATATTTTGAACTGAATATTTTTTTTAGTACTTTTAGTTGTTTTAAGTTGTTTTGATAAATAAATTGGCTAAACTTGATTTGACTTGAAAAGCATGATACTTAGAAAAGACGAATTTGATTAAGTACCATTCACGAATTTTATGATCACTTTTCTAAGCTCATACTTATTTATTGGTGATTGAAATCATAGTTTCTTGGCCCAAGTGTATTGTGCGATTAGCTTATATTGTCTAGTTCTCCTGTTTATTCGGAAATCTAGAACTTGCCTTGAATGTGGTTTGAGGCGAAATTCTAGGTAAATCTTTGAGTTGAGAAATGAAAGTAGGCCTTCTTTGTTAAGCCAGAGCCTAAATTGACCTACCTTAATAATTTTTATCCCTGGTTAGCCAAGTTGAGCCTAAATAAATTATCTCTTATTTTGTTGGTCGCCAAGCTTTAACCCTTAGCCAGTTTGTTGTTATGACTTGTTCTTTGTTCACCCGATTCCCTTTTGGGCACTTTAAGAGTTGATCTGAATGTATAAATCTAGGTGTGAGGTGTAATTGTGAAAATAATTGGTGAAAAAAATAAGTGTTTGAGGTTGTCAATATTTTGAGATATTGCTATGAGAAATGAAAACGATAGGTGTTTATGAAAAAACAAAAAAACAAAAAAAAAAAAGAAAAGTGGATAGAAACAAAGAAATGTCGGCATCTCCATAAAAAAAAAATTGACAGGGATGAAACAAAATAAAGGTTATTGTTTAAATAAAAGTAACGGCAATTGTGCTTAAGCGGTAAAATAAAGTGTAGTGCCCATGGGGAATTTAAGTCACTATTATCCATATGTATCATACCTATCCCTAAGCCTACATTACAACCTTGCAAAAGTCCTACGTGATCTCGACTCAAAGACTCCTACATTAGTGGAGAACCACATGATAGTCAAGCATATGGCTATTTCCAGTAGCTTGAGGTACTTCCTTGTTGAGAGTGAGTGAAGTTTTCTATCTATGCCCTTCTTTGTTCTACATCTATATATTGAGTGATTTATGGGCATCTCTATTCATTTAGTGAGATACATTGGGAATTAGAAAAATATTATGATTTCAGTTCTCAATAAATGAATGCGAGTACGGTTAAAAGTTGTTTGAACTCGTGGATAAGTCTTGGTTAATTCTTCTCACTCGAAAGTTTTCATGTTTTTGCTTAAATTGTTTAGCTTTGTGTTTTTTTTTTCTTTTAATCGAGGACGAATAAATATTTAAGTGTGGGAGAATTTGATAAGTACATTTTATCTAATATTAACCACATAATTTTTCTCATCAAAACATATAAATTATCATGTTTCCTCCATATTTTATACTTTATTTTTGCAGGAATAATTATAGAAGAATTGTCGTGTGCAACAAAAAAAAATCAAATATTCAAGTAAGATACAAAAAAGAAGTGTGAAATCGAGCTATGATTCATTATTGCCGTGACAATGTACCAAGTTTAGATTTGACATGATGAAAATCGACGAAATCTAAAACAAAACATACGGATTCTCATATCTGCAAATATGAAATCTAGATTTGTCATGATGAAATCGACGAAATCTAAATTTAAAGAAATGAATTCTCTGCAAATGTGAAATCTAAATTTGCCATGATTAAATCTAGAACCAAATCGAGATGTCATCATAAAATTTTCTTATATAAGAAGACGTTGCTGATAAAAGAAGAGGGGGGAGACAAGAGAGAAAGCTTTGAGCAAGAAGTCTGAATTCAAAATTTTAAGCTTCTCAGTTTTATTTCTTTCACTAGTATCGAGTTATCTTTTCCTTTAAATCACAATAGTGGTTTAATTATTGTTTATAAATAAATTCCAGTGTAGGAAATTACTCTAGTTCCTGCTTTTAATTAAATAGGGGGGATTATTCTTCTCGAATATTCTTTCTATTTTCTTATTTAATGGACAAGAATATTTTCATTGTTAGTACTAATTCCAGTATGGAGTAACTTTTCTTGTGTGTTGGGAGAAAGATGTCTTAATATTTCTATATAATAGTAGATATTATTCCTCACATTCACATGTTTGAGCTAAAATTTATTTAACTTTTATCTGCTTTTACAGTTAGACGTTGTTTAATTTATTAACATCTATCTATCTTGTACTACATATTAACTATTTATTAATTCTGTAATCGAGAGAGGCGGAAGAAATAATATAGTTAAGTGTAGTATTGATATATGTTAATATTTATTCAGTAACATCTATCTCTTTTATGTTATAACTAATTTTACATTTATTTGTAATCGAGAGAGGCGAATAGTGTAATAATCAGTTATAACAAGTAGGGTAACCGAAAGGGACTTACTAATAAGAGCATGTTTTAGTTCAATCATATATTTCTGGTTCTTTAGTATTACTATGTTGAAAATTAATTTGTATAACCGAGAGGAGTGCAATTAATTATTCAACTTGAGTAATAATATATATTTGTAATCGTGAGAGGCATTTATACATTTTTGAGAAATAGAAATTGAGGAATAATAATTCTACAATGTAATAGAAAAATTAGGTGAAGTCAAGATCCCAACACCTTTTTATTATATTTGTAAAAAAACAAAATATTTTCTATTTGCTCTATTCATGCATTTTTAGTTAGTTAATTTACAATCCAATTGTTTCTGATTTTCTCAAATAGTAATTAAAACAATAAACGTCTGTAGAATAGATAAACCAATCTCTGTGGGTTCGACATCTTTCTATACTATTATTTGACAAAGTACGAGTTAAAATTTTATATACGCCATACGATCGTCATAGGTCCTCAGTTCACCTCACACTTCTGGAGAGCTTTGCACAGCGAGATGGGCACTCAAATAGACCTCAGTTCAGCATTTCACCCTCAGACTGATGGCCAGTCAGAGCGTACAGTTCAGATTTTGGAGGATATGCTCAAGGCTTGTGTGATTGATTTTGGCGGTCAGTGGGACCAATTCTTTCCTTTGGCAGAGTTTGCATACAATAAAATTTATCAGTCCAACATCGAGATAGCTCCATTCGAGGCTTTATATGGTCGGCGATGTCGTTCTCCTATCGAGTGGTTTGAGCCTTGCGAGGCCAAGTTATATGGCACAGATCTGGTGAGAGATGCTTTGGATAGGGTGGAAATTATTCAAGAGAGACTCCGCACAGCTCAGTCCAGACAGAAGAGTTACGCAGATCAGCGGGTGCGTGTTGTAGAATTTATGGAGGGAGATAAGGTTATGCTGAAGGTTTCGCCGATGAAGGGCGTTATGAGATTCGGGAAGAAGGGCAATCTGAGCCCCAGGTTTGTAGGCCCTTTCGAGGTGTTGAGGCGAGTCGGGGAGGTTCCTTATGAGCTCGCTTTACCTCCCGCCTTATCAGGAGTTCATCCAGTTTTTCATGTATCCATGCTCCGGAGATATCATGTTGATTTCTCTCACGTAATTGATTTCAGCACTATTCAGTTAGATGAGAAGTTAGGCTTCGAGGAGCCGCCATTTGCTATTATTGATAGGTAGGACCGCCAGTTGAGGTCTAAGAGAGTTTCTGCCGTAAAGGTCCTATGGAGGGGCAAACCAGTCGATGAGGCGACTTGGGAGTCCGAGGAGGACATGTGGAGCAGGTATCCGCAGCTCTGCAGCACATCAGGTACGATTCTACGTCTGTTCGAGGACGAATGTTTGTTTTAAAGGTCCTATGGAGGGGCAAACCAGTCTATGACTGTTTTTCGAGGCCTCGAAAGCCTCCGTCAATCTTACCTCGATGTGCGTGCGCAGCCCAGGTGCGTAGCCGGGAAGCCTTTATGTGGAAACTTGATAAAGAGTTGAATTTATGATAATTAATTAAATAAAGTTGACTTTGGTCAACATTTTTGGTAAACGGACCCGGACCCGTGATCTGGCGGTCCTAGAAGGTCCGTAGGAAAATATGGGACTTGGGTGTATGCCCGAAATCGAATTCCGAGGACCCAAGTCCGAGAAATGAATTTTTAAAGAAAATTGTTTTCTGAAAATAATAAAGGCTTATGAAAATGAACCTCGATGTGAAACCTGTGCTGCCGGGCCCGTATTATGGTTTCGGAGCCCGGAACAGGTTCAATATGTGTTATTTAAGTTATCTGTAAAATTTGGTAAGAAATGGACTTGATTTGACGGGTTTCGGATCAAAATGGAAAATTTAGAGTTAATGAAGTTTTGAGGATTTTCATATAATTTGAAACTTGGCTTGGAATGTGATTTTATGTTACCGAGGTCCGAATGAAATTCCGAGACCGAGAATAGTTCCGTTATGTCATTTATGACTTGTCAACAAAATTTGAAATCATTTCGAGTAGTGTAGGACGGTTCGGCGCTTTTAAATGAATTCTAGAATCTTAAGTTCTTAAGCTTGATTTAATTTGGTTTTGGGGTTGAATTCTGAGTTTCGTTGTTGTTTTTCACGTTCCGGAAGTTCGAGCGAGTCCGTATCATGAATACAGACTTGTCGGTGCTTTTGGACGGGGTCACGAGGGGCTTGGGTGAGTTTTGGACCCCCGGGAGCTAAGTTTGAAAAACAAGATTTTTGCTGTCTGGTTTCCTTCTCTGCGATCGCAGGAGGTGGGTCGCGATCGCGCATTAGGAATTTTGCTGGGCTGTTGATTGTTCTTCGCGACAGCAGCTTCCTCTTCGTGATCGCATAGTGCCAAGCCAGGGCCAGGAACAGTTACTCTTCGCGATCGCAGGACCTCTGCCGCGATTGCAAGGGTCAGGCCAGTTGGCCTTCGCGATCGCAAGACCTCTGCCGCGATCGCAGAGGTCTGGCCAGTTGGCCTTCGCGATCGCAAGACCTCTGCCGCGATCGCAGAGGTCTGGCCAGTTGGCCTTCGCGAACGCAGGGCCCTTGTCACAATCGTAGTGAAGGAATTCCTAGGCAGTTATATTTAATACGGGACTTAGCCTATTTCCTCCATTTTCATCTTCCTCCGCAAGTCTTTAAAGCGCTCTTCAAGGAACCTTCCACCATTGTTATTGAGGTAAGTAAATTGCATGGTTTTACTAGTTTCAAACATCAATTCCTAGTTAAATTCCCTACTAAATTATCAAAAATCATGGAATTAGGTAGTAATTTTAGGGCTCTTGAGGATTTTGTGAATTTCCATTTTAGGCCATGAATTCAAGTAGAAATCACACCTTAATGATCCTTAGGCTATGGGTGAGTGATCCCTTCGAGAATTTTCGGAATTTGAACATGCGGGACCGGGGTTGGAATTTGGAAAATTCTTCAAGAATAGTGATTTTATTGAATAACTAAGATAATTTCCCACATTGTGCATGCATTGATTTAATTGTACACCTTTTGGCTAGTTGCCTCGGGTCTAGAGTTCGGAGTTTCGGGTGCAATTGTGGTCCGAGGGGTAGATTCGAAACAAGGTGAGTCTCCTTTCTAACCTTGTAAGAGGGAATTGTCCCCATAGGTGATGTATATGCTATGTGTAAATTGTTTGGGGGATAAGTATGCACCAAGTGACGATAGTCCGTACGTAGATTCTATCGTTGTTATGTCCAGGTAGTTTGGCCCACATCATGTCTGCTTCCTTGTAATGCCTTATATGCTTCCTTGTAATGCTTTATATGATTCATTGTGACGCCATATGTACTATGAGATCATGTTTTGTATAGTATTGTTCCTTTGAGGCTTTATGGAAATTGTTGAATTGAAAGGAATTTGTTAGGGAAGGTAAGTTTTACAAGAAATTGTGTGTGCATGTGACCGCTTCGCAATTTACATTCCGAAAGCGATGTGTGATTTCCCCCACTCTTATGGGAGCGGGCCGTACGCCACGGCAGATTGAAAGGTGCACTTTTGGGATGGGTCGGTCGATCCCCGGCAGTGCACAGAGATGATATAATTGAGAATGCACTCTTGGTACGGGTTGTTCGATCCTCGGCAATGCATGGACGAAGTTGTACTATGATATGATATGTTTACTTTGAAAGACGCACTTTTGGGATGGGCCGATCGATCCTCGGCATTGCGTAGTTATGATTATGGTAAGAATGCACTTTTGGTACGGGTCAGTCGATCCCCAGCAGTGCATAGCTATTCTTTCCTTATCACTCCGGCCGATTGTCTTATTCCTGTGTGCGCGTGATTATTTGGCATGGTTTTCATGGATTTTTACTTGTATGAGACATCTTTGGGTAAGGAAGTGGCCATTGTTATTGTTCTAGTATTTTTCTTGGATTTTAGTGCTTTATACATAATTGCTACTCACTGTCTTACATGCCTACTGTTTTATTTTATCTTTGTTATATCATGTTTTTGGACCTTAGTGAGTGTCAAGTCAACATCTCGTCACTACTTCTTCGAGATTAGACGGGATACTCACTAGGTACATATTTATTTTAATATGTACTCATGCTGAACTTCTGTACTTAACTGTAAAGGTTCTGAGGGTGGTGCATCTGTTATCAGACCAGATCCTGATAGTGACCGTAGCGGACTTGACTTCACGGTGAGCTGCTTCCTCTGGCGATCCCCAGCGGCACCCTGGAGTTTCATTTACTTTAGTTATTTATCCCGTCTATTTCACCCAGACTGTGGATTTGTATCTATATGTATCTTGTGTATTTTAATAGTTGCTTGCGACACTCGTGACACTAGTTCCTGGCACACATATAGTGTATATCTTGGGTTTTGGGTTGTATAGGCATAGATGTGCTTTATTTCGGCCATGTAGTGTTATGATTTTATTTTCATATCAAGCTATCACCATGTTTAATTGTATAAAATTGGTAAGTATTGACTTGTTCAATCAAATGGGAAGGGTAACACCTAGTGTAATTCATATTGGCTTGCCTAACCCCGTCGTTGGGCGACATCACGACCTGGATTACGATTTTGGGTCGTGACACATTTTACTTACCTCAATTCAAGAGAACCATAACAACACACGAGTGAATTCTCATAATCACAAAACAGGCAAATCCTCAAGGAATAGTCTATACCACCATAATACTTCCGGGATCCGCCTACACCTGACAAGCCATAATACTTGAATGCTTCCAAATAAAATCCATTACAGAGGCCGACAAGCCTCGCACACACTGGCACAAACCACATGCCTAACTTAATCACACTGAAGGAACTGATCACTGCCGTACATGTTCCATTTCAACCATGGCTAACCAATCTATCTTCTTTTAATTATCCTTATTTGCCTCAGAAATAACAGTAACTCCATTCAACACAAAACGAACTCAATCCTCACTCATCCCGAGTGGCCTTGATTCACGAGACCATGTTGTGTCAATCCCACAAACCGTCTCACACCCTCCTTGTGCTCATTCACATCTTCGACTGATATACCCTTCCTGATAATCTTTATCCAGATCTGGAGTTTATTTCTCTCATTCCTCCAATACTATATTGCAAGCCGAAAACATCATGGAACATTTCGGGCCTCCTATCACAATCTGTTGCAAGGCCCGATTCTTTAGCCATACTGCGGACAGGAAACCCCTAAGCACCGCAGTTTTAACTTTCGAATTCATTAGGGTCACTATTGCGAGTCACCCACTCTGACTTGGCCCCGACTACAGTCAAATCAAAGGATCGTCTATGTAACGACCCGGTCTGTCGTTACGCGAAACCTACATTATAATTGTTGTTAGTGGCTTATTACATGTTTCTCACTCTATTATTTATGTGTTAGAGTTTATAGGCTTGAAATCGAAATGGTTAAATGAGAATTTAGTCACTTAGCCCTTAAGAACAACCTTAAAATGGGAAAAGCCAACTGAGAGTTGACTTATTGGTAAACGACCTCGGAATGCATATTTTATGATTCGGATAGCTTCGTTAGGTGATTTGGGACTTAGGAGTGTGACCAGAATATTTTTAGGATGCCCGATGTAGAATTAGGCTTGAATTGGCGAAGTTAGTATTTTGGCGAATTCCGGTTGATAGGCGAGATTTTGATCCGAGGGTCNTCTGAGGGTCGAAATGGGATTCCGAGAGTTGTTGTAGCTTCGTTAAGTTATTTTGGACTTTCCCGCAAAATTTCAGGTCATTCGAAGATGATTTGGTTGGGTTTTTGATCAAAGGCGAGTTTCGGAAGTTTTTGGAAATCATAGACTTGAATCCGATGTAATTTTGGTGCTTTGATGTTAGTTTTGATGTTTTTAGAGTGCAAATAAGTTTGAATGATGTTAAGGGATATGTTGGTAAGATTGGTTGGGGTCCCGAGGGGCTCGGGTTTGAATTCGGGCGTTTAACGGGAAGTTTGGAGTGATTTTGGTGAAACTGGATTTGCTGTTGCTGGTGTTTTCGCACCTGCGGAAAGGGAGCCGCAGGCGCGGTCCCGCAGGAGCGGATTAGGCTCCGCAGGTGCGAGGATTGGCTGAGTGTGAAGGGGTCGCAGGGGCGAGGAAATTGTCGCACCTGCGAGGTCGCAGGTGCGGAAGGTGCATTCGCAGGTGCGGAGTTTGGCTGTGGGTGAAGGGGGTCGCAGGCGCGGACGAGTGGCCGCACCTGCGGGAGCGCAGGTGCGCTTAAGTGGTCGCAAGAGCGGAAATGCCTGCTCAGGAATATAAAAACCCTTCCGCGATTTAAACCTTATTTTACACCATTGTTGTACGGAAAGGAGCTCTTGGGGGCGATTTTTAAGAGGAAAAGTCTTGTTCTTCATAGAGGTAAGTATTCTAATCATTAAAACGCGTTTATGGGCGATTATAGAC
>ML255053.1:6856-35595 GCA_005239495.1 Nicotiana undulata
GACTTCGCACGGCGCAGTCTAGACAGAAGAGTTATGCGGACCGGAAGGTTCGGGATGTGTCATTTATGGAAGGTGATAAGGTACTGCTGAAAGTATCACCCATGAAGGGTGTTATGAGGTTTGGAAAGAGAGGAAAGTTGAGTCCGCGATTTATTGGTCCTTTTGAGGTGCTTCAGAAAGTTGGAGAGGTGGCTTATAGACTTGCTTTGCCACCCAGCTTGTCGAGTGTTCACCCGGTGTTTCATGTGTCGATGCTCAGAAAATACGTTGGTGATCCGTCTCATGTGTTAGATTTCAGCACAGTTCAGCTTGAGGGTGATATGTCATATGAGGTGGAGCCAGTAGCTATTTTATCTCGTGAGGTCAGACAATTGAGGTTTAAGGATATAACATCAGTGAAGGTGTACTGGGGAGGTCACCCAGTGGAGGAAGCTACTTGGGAGACCGAGGGGGAGATGCAGATCAAGTATCCTCACTTGTTTGAGACTCCAGGTATGTTCTAGACTCGTTCGAGGACGAACGTCTGTTTAAGAGGGGGAGAATGTAACGACCCGGTCTGTCGTTACGTAAAACCTGCATTATAATTGTTGTTATTGACTTATTATAGACTGGTTATACTGTATTTGATGTATTAGAGTGGATAGGCTTGAAATCGAATGGTTGTAGTGAGAGTTCAGTCAATTAGCCTTTAAAAATAGCCTTGAAATGGAAAAAGTCAACTAAGAGTTGACTTATTGGTAAACGACCTCGGAATGCGGATTTTATGGTTCGAATAGCTTCTTAGGTGATTTGGGACTTAGGAGTGTGTCCAGAATAATTTTGTGATGTCCGGTGTAGAATTAGGCTTGAATTGGCGAAAGGTAGTTTTTGGCGATTCCGGTCGGCAGTGGAAAATAGGCTATCGCGGTCGGAATGGAATTCCGACAGTTGGAACAGGTTCGTAATGTCATTTTGGACATGTCTGCAAAATTTTAGGTCAATCAGAGTTGTTTTGGATAGTTTCGGCATCGTTGGTGGATTTTAGAAATATCAAAGTTCTTAGGCTTGAATCCGATGTAAAATTTGTGTTTTGATGTTAATTTTAGTGTTTTGAGAGTGCAACTAAGTTTGAATGATCATATGTGAGGTGTTGGTATGTTTGGTCGGGGTCCTGAGGGGGGGATCGATTTTGGATGGTTAACGGGAAGTTTGGAACTTGAAAATATGCAGCTTCAGCTGTTGGTGCTGGTATAACCGCACCTGCGGAAGTTTGACCGCAGGTGCGGGCAAAGGGTCGCAGGTGTGGAGAGGTCGCATGTGCGGTTAGGGGACCACAGGTGCGGGCAGAGGGTCGCAGGTGCGGTTAGAGAACCGCAGGTGCGGTCTCGTAGGTGCGGTCTCGTAGGTGCGGTTAAGTGAGTCGCAGGTGCGGAAATACTAAAAGATATTGTTACGAGAAATGATTATGGCCCGAGGGCAGTTTTGTGAAGATTTTACTGAATTTTCAAACTATGATTTACTTCGTCTTCAAACTGGTTTTTACTGAGATATTATGATATTACACTTGGTTCAAAGGTTTTCTGGAAACTAATTTCGAACTTATGTATTTGATGAATACTACCTGGTGACTTGGTGTTTTACTGGTTTTTGTGAAATTGTGTATCTGTACAGTGTGTTTTATAATTCTCAGACTGTGATTTATTTTCATTACTACTGAGTTGGCGTACTCATAAAGACTCCCTGTGCCTCTGTGCACAGATTCAGGTACTGATTTGGAGCAGTAGCTGCTTGTCGTTAGCAGCAGTTCACGGGATTTCGAGGTAGCTGTCCAACGTCCACAGCTTCTCCATTTCCCTTCCTTATTTAGTGTTAACATTTGATTAAGAGACAT
Source organism: Nicotiana undulata (assembly GCA_005239495.1). Lineage (NCBI taxonomy): Eukaryota > Viridiplantae > Streptophyta > Magnoliopsida > Solanales > Solanaceae > Nicotiana > Nicotiana undulata. The sequence continues at coordinate 8,727 of ML255053.1, forward strand.
ACATTATAGTTTTAGCAGAATTAGATTTATTTATTCCTAGATGCTCTTGACCGTTGACTCCAGTTCTTGGGAGGTTTGTTTAGGCTAATATGGGAACACTAAGACTTACTTATATTATTTAATGCTATGGTTGCATGCTTATTATTGAATTGTGAACTCATATAATGGAACAAATACGTAGAAGGTGATGGTTGGATAGCCTAGTTCCACGATAGGCGCCATCACGGCCTGTTAGGATTTGGGGTCGTGACACCCCCCTCTTCCTTTCCTATCTGTCTTTGTTTTTCTGTTTGAAATCATCATTGTTTAGGCTAGATTTTTTTTTATTCTGTCATTACTTTCTTCTACCTGATCCTGTTCTTCTCCTGATTAGTTTAAGCTTTAAACGTGTTTGTGATAGTCATGTTTTAGTTTAATCGTTCTTGTCTATTAATAACTAGGGTTATCTGTTAATCATTGATTAATTAGGTTTTCTTGCCTATTTTTTCTATTAAATTTTATTACGAATAGATAGTTTAGTTTATTCATGTTTTCTTCTTCACTGTTTTCCCTAAGTGTACTGCCCCATCCCAGATTAATCGATTCCCTAGCTTGTTTTCTGATTTTTAGTTTATTGCTGAATTGTTTTCAAAGCCTAACTGGATAATTACCTCAACTCGTCTTTTGATTTTAGTATAGTCTGAAGATTCATCATTCACCTAGATTAATTGATTAGTGAACTATTAATTAGGTGATAAAAGGTAATTGTACTCAACTAATTAAGTATACCCTTGAAACAAAAATAACCAAGAATCAATTGAATAAACTAATGAGCACCCTTAATTAACTAAGTCTTAACCCTAGTTAAGAATAACTAATTAGGATCAACTAACCCAAGTTAATAGGTAACCCCGATTAACCTTAACCCTAGTTACCTAAAGGGTAATTCTAGGGACTTTAAGGGGTAGTATAGGGTTTTTAGCTAAGGGAATCTTGGGCGTAACAACCCAAGAACCTTCTAGAATAAGCAAATCAGATTTTTTTGGGTCAAAGAGGTAATTTTAGGGGCTGGGAACCTTCTAGAATGGTGCAGCTGTCCCAAAAGGATAGGGTTGACAGCTGCACCTGTACCCTTTTCAGCTTATTGGATAAGGAATATGCTAAGCATATCCTATCCCAAATACCCCTATATATACACACACTTTTACCACTAAAAGAAAGACTTTTGGCTGCTAAGAAAAATCTGAATTCACACAGAAATACACACGGATTTTTGGGATTTCTCTCTCAGTTTTTCTGAAGTGATCACACACCAGAAAGCTCTTCATCTATGAAAAACAAATCCTTCTACACACCCTCAAGACAAGGCAGTAAGATTTAGTCTTCTATTGTAGCTGTTTGGTTTTCTTCATCTCAAAACTGATCTGCTGGTTTTTCTGGGTTAAATGGGTCACTCATGAGTCGAGGTTTCCTGGGTTTTCTTTAAAAGTTGTTGATGTTGCTGTGTTGGATCTATCTCCTTCTGATATCCTGATATTTTGACTTCATTTGGTCGTATTTTGTTGATTTCCTTTGAAAAGAGGTATGTAACAATGCTATATAAATAAGAGTTGTTATTTTTGAAGCTTTTAAAACTTGTGTGAATCTGTTTTGATATTCTGGTGCTGTGGATGAACTAAAATATGAATTCTGAGTTGGTTGTGTAATCATGAGTTTTTATTTTGTGTATGTTGGAGCTTAAGCTCACAAGTATGAGAATTTTGTAACAAAAAATGCTTGTAAATGTTTGTTTAAACCCATTAAGTCTTCCCTGATGCATATGAATTCCTTGAAGTTATTTTAAAATGTAAGTTGATTCCCTGGCTGAATTTGCATCAAGGAAGTGGATCTGACCTCTTAATGGTCAGATTCTTCCTAAAAATGCATAAATACCTCACTCACCCTCTTTTGGAGAAAGTCTATAAAATACAGGTTGAGTTATGGAGGGCTGTTAGCTCGCACAGGAGCAGCAGTAGACATCCTCATATTGTTTTTTACTTATTTATTGTATTTCATATTAGAATGACTATGTAATAGGGCATTTGCCTCTTTACAGACTCTAAATTTGTAAATATTGGACTGGACTCTATATGGAATTTCATTCAGTAGCTTTCTTCTTCTTTCTTTCAAAATATGAGTTCTTTTATTTTCTCCAAATTACGAAATGAGTCTTAACAATTCGGGTTAGACCTTTGAAGGTCATTAAAACTAGGCCAGCTTCGATGGAATGCCCCCTTTAAGGCCTAAACCAGCTTGAACCCATGTTGTTGGGCCTGAAAGGCACGAAAGTCCCAAAGTTTCATGGGGCTGTATATTGTAGAAATTTATATAATGTCACATAGGTTAAGAATTTGATTATTAGGATTCACTTGAGATTCAAAAAAATGCCATTTAAACTTTTGTATGATTCTGATATTTAAACTAAACTGCCTAAAAACTTCAAATTTCACTACTAATACCCGTTTCTCTTAAACTCCCGGGATTCGTTTTAAAAACACTTATTTAAAATCTGATGAATTTTAGAAATGGATAAGTGTAGTCTTTTTGAACAGTATATTTTAAAACAACTGGAAATAGTGTTGATCAAACCTGCTTCTGATTATTAGTGTTTAACGGATACATAGTTCTGGTTGCATTCCTTCATTTAGTGGTGTTTAACTGAATTGTGAAAAATTCTTCTTTCGCAAATAGCCAAAACTAGGATTGGCCAAAAGGGTAAAAATGATAAATTTGGCAAAAACATGGCCATAGCCCGAGCATCTTGTCCTTTAGATTAGTGAATTTAATCTTAGACAATCTTCTACATATCCTCTAGGTTGAAAAATACTTCTTTTAGTTTGAAATTTAGTAAGTAATCAAATATTCCTTCAAATAACCATAATTTGCATTCGGGTGTGGCAACTCGTGCCCTCGACTCTTACTTCAAACAATAATAAAATCACACGTAGAAATCGCGGGTGCATTTCATGTGATGCGGTTGCGATGTGTCCAAAAACAACAAGTGCACACCATCATGACTTGTACCAAGATAAATCCATAAAATACCGAAAGCGGTTTATATACATATCCCGTAAAGCTAAAATACCTCTTTTAGATAAAAAAATTCCAAAACTTAGAGAATGACTGAGTATTGCCTCAAATAGGCATTTTAAAACCGTCATGTTGTAATTGCGAGTGCATTTCATGTGGCGCAATTACAATGTGTCCAAAAACAAATAAGTGCACGCCATCGTGACTTGTTTCAAGATAAATCCATAAATACTAAAAGCGGTTTAAAAGTTAAAGGGCTAAACGCACAATAGGCTAAAATACGTAAATAATCAGATTACTTAGGCCAAACATTAATAGTAAGCGATCGTGCTAGAACCACGGAACTCGGGAATGCCTAACACTTTCTCCCGGGTTAACAGAATTCCTTACTCGGATTTCTGGTCGCAAACAACTCAAAACAGAGTCTAAATTTCCTCGGTTTTGGGATTTGAATAAACGGTGCCCCGGAACATCGTCAAAAATCCAGGTGGCGACTCTGAAAAAATTTAAATAAATCCCAAATCCGAATAATGTCACTTAAAATGGAAAACTCCCTTATTACCCTTTTTACGAATTCGGGGGTGGAAAAAGGAGGTGTGACAACTCTGGTGACTCTACTGGGGAATAAGAACCCAGAATCTCTGGTTCAGGGTTCAAGAATTCGAGCTTATATAACTGTTGTATTTTGGCTTTCATTATCTGATTTTACGTGTTTAAACCTAATGTGCTAATTGCCGTTTTTACCGCTTTGATATTATTTGAACTGCATATAAACTGTACCGAAACCCTTCTTCTCTCTGAGTCTTCTAAATCATATGGGAAGTGTGCACTTCATGTGACTTCTTTTCTGTTAGAGTCATCCAAAATTTTAGAATGAGGTACGGACAAGTTGCAAAGCCGGTGAAGCTTCTGTATTCCCGGTACGTTGCCCCGACCTCGGCTCGAGCTGTCCGCTCGGGTAAGCCTTGTCTAGAACAAAACCCCAGGATATAAACCTAGTATAACATAGCCTCATGCCGGATCCCTAGTAGGAACGATTATTTGCATCACGTGCATTTGACTTAGGGGACTCAACACGGGGGTTGGGTCCGTCTAGGACAGGTGAACCCGAAAAGACCATCATGATGCATCATACTTGCTATGTGTACAATATTTGGTTTCGGTTTGTTTGTTGACCGGCTAAAGAAAAAATAATAACAGAAAAACCATGAGAGAAATAGAATAGGAGATTTATCCGATTTTTGAAAAAACCCCGATATTCAAAATCATCCCGAAACTCTGTCAAATTTTTTGAAAATAGAGGAAAAGAAAGAAGGAAAATAGTATTTCAAAATGAAATGAGTCGGTGCATATTTTTCAAAATTGTGTCGAGATTTCCCGAACTACGCATTGTTTGATTCTCACTGGTGTGGGATACATAGGCAACCCTCATCGGGCCCAACCCTATTTTTAAGAATCAAAATACTAAAAGAAAAAAAAAATTAGTCACAAGTAAAGTTAGGTGACGCCGTTTTTGCCTAAATAGCCAAAATATCCCAACGGGACGCCGGAAGGCTGTTTTTGCAAGAATAGCCACCAGTGATCTTTTTCAAAAAATTTGACCCAATTAGCGAACACAGCCCTAAAAACTTCTTACCCGAAGTGTTGAAGGGCCGTATTCACAAAGATGGTCCATTTTCATTTGATTATGAATTTTTTTCAAAAATAGCACTTTTTCTTTACCTTTGGTCAAAAAATAAATTATGGCTTTGCTTTTTCCTTAACCAAATCACTTAAATAAATGTGCAAGATGAGCACTGTCAAAAATATTCCCTTTAGAGTTGTCGAGGAAATTCCCTTGGGACTTCATATGTGGTGGAGAGACTTGGGGGAAGTAAGTAGAAAGTCCGCGGTAAAAGCTTTGGGCGGACTCACTGGTCCTTTAAATATTAAGCCAAGGTTGGACATCATGGAAGCTCTAATATCATTTTGGGACCCCGCTCACAATGTGTTCCATTTTTCGGACTTTGAGTTGACACCCACACTAGAGGAAATAGCAGGGTATGCCGGCCTCAGTGAAAATCTCAGAAGCCGATATCCAGTAGCACCCAGGTCTGTGACTCCGCACAAGTTCTTAGACCTTCTGAGCATTAGTCGGGAAATCCAAGACCCGCACCTATCTGAGGTGTTATGCACCTTTTACTTCCTATACAGTCGCTATGGAGATCCTCGGGGCTTCGCATATGATAACACTGGTCTGACTCACCACAAGAACCAAGCTAAATGGGAGGCCCGCCGAGGATTGTCTTTCGTGGTAGCATTCCTGGGTACTCTAATTTTCCCAAGGAGTGACAGACGCATAGATATTGGGCTCGTGGGAATGGCCGATTTCATGATGAAAAAATCTAATGGCACTCTTATACCGATGGTCTTAGCCGAAATCTACTGTGCTCTAACGGTTTGCCAGTTTGGGGGAAAATTCTTCGAATGGTGCAACCTGCTCCTACAAATCTGGATGATTGAGCACCTATGTCATCGCCCGGGCTACATGAACTATGGTTTGACTGGTTTGAATTGTATTGAAGAACATGGCACCTGGGTAGAGGGCCGCGAATTTCCGGAGGGCACAGAAGCCTGGTTTTTACATTTGAGTTCATTGATTGCCGTCCAAATCGAGTGGACATTCGGTTGGCTCCCTACCGGCGAAGTCATCCACATGTCGGCCGAGGTGTGTTACCTTCTGTTGATGAGCCTTCGAAGAATTCAACCATACGCCCCACATCGGGTCTTACGACAGTTGGGAAGGCAACAGGATGTTCCATATGATGAGGATCTGAGCCAGCAATCCATTGAGCTATGTCCAAGAGCTGTATTTCCAGAGGACAGGGTCCACCAGATTGCATGAGTGCAGATTTTTGGAGCCGCAAACTCGGGTAAGAGATTTTTCCAGAGGGGAAGTAGAGTCGAGCTACACTTCTTGGTATGGTAGAAGGGACAGAGAGCATCAAGAGCAAGAACGACCTACAAAAAGACCCCACGTGCAACAATTCACCGAGCAAACACAAAAGCATTAGGCTTGGATAGAAAAGGAGAATAACTACCGAGAAACCATAAGCATGTTGGAAGCCCAAATCAGGGAACTCAAATTTGAAAACAACTTATAAGCCGCCATAGCTGAAGGGAAGAAAAATAGGTTAACCAAAGAAAATGAAGGTCTCCGGGCCCAGATCTAGAAATTGAAAGTAGCTGTTGAGAACCCTGATAGGAGCAGAAATGGTGAAAGACTTATCAATAGTCTGAGGAACAAATTATGCAACTACGGGGATGATCTAGACAAAGCTGAAGAAGAATTGACCAGAGTTCAGGCAAAATTGACGAAGTGCAGAGGAAAGAGCAGAGTTTGTTCAGAAACTGAAAAGGAAATATGACCAAGAAGTCACAGGTTTGAAGGAAAAGGTGGCCACCCTCAAGAACGAAATGGACAAACAAGCAAAAAGGTTTAAAGCAGAAAGGGAACAGTGTTATACCATGATGGCTCACTTGGAGAAAGAGTTGCAACAATGGCAAGAACAGAATCATAAGGACGCCCAAGTTTTAGAGGCAAGATCTCAACAGATCGGGCGTTTACTTCAGGAAAAGGGTGTCATCAGGCAAAGGATCAGAGAAGTCGCCGACTATATTGTCACAAAGTGCCAAGAGTGAAGATATGACTCGGACCACTTTCTTCGCAGCGGTAATGATTTTCATCCACAAGATAATGGATGACCTGCACCGCCTCCAGCAAGACATGGCACGCAGGCCCGTGGCGAGGCCGAATGATGCCCCATGGGCACCTGGCCAACGAAAGCACTTATGTATTCTGGATGTCCTTTTCGAGTCTATATTTCATTTCCCTGTTGCAGTCCTGTTTGAGTCTACTGTAGTTTTTAAATTTCCAAGAAAGTATGTCGGAGTCTTTTGTAGTTAAATTTCCAAAATAATATGTTGAAGTCTTTTGTAACGACTTAAATTGGAAGTTTTTATCTAATGAATAGAAATTTTGAAAATCAGAATGTTTATTTCCTTCGTATTTATTTCTTGAACTACGTGATGATCTGATTCACGCGACATCGTGATACGTAGGCAATCCACATAGGATTCAATCATAACCTTAAAAAGAAAAATAATTTGGAAAAGAGAAAAAGGAAATTGAGTGAGGAATAAAAGGAGCAGAAAAGAAAAGAAAGAAGAGAGCGACAAAAAATAACAGAGAAAAACAAAGAACAAAAATCAAAAGAAAGTTCAAATTCGAGAAAACAAAGTCAGGATGAAACACACAACCGATACAAAACATGTAGAAAGCGTTTAATTGCCTAGGTGCATTGCATACCCCCAACATGCGATTCCCTATGTGATAAATGCCTCAATCTAACATTTTGTGGTTCACTCTGAAAGGTGTGTTTTTAGGTGGTTGGTTTTGCAGTAACCTGGCTTCACATCCGTACTTCACCAGATCAAAAGGAAGTGTAGAAATGACATCTGAGAGTCACTTACCAATCATCAACTCCTCCGAGGATGACCCAAGCTCGGTCATCCCAATATCTGAATCAGTCGCAGCTGAAGAAAATAGAATTCTGCGTTGCCGCATGCTGGAAATGTGGGACGCCGGTCCAATGGTAGGGAATCACCCAGTAACATCCCGGGTTTCCCCAAGTTAATTCCCAGAACGGAGGGATCTCCAACATCCCTATAAGTTACCCAGCTACCCCATTTGGGTTCCCATCTATGTCGGCTCATTTCGCCAGGAAGGCCTTCTGAGGTTCGCCCCCAGGCGCTATTTTTTGTCTGTCCTCCAACATCTTCACCGCACCACCGATCTCTGCCACGTCACGACCAACAGTATCTGGGCCCAGCTTTGAGCCACCGACTTTTACATTCCAAACACCGCCGTTCCATCTGGACACAACTCATGTTACTCCCAACTCATACCCTCAACAACCATGGTACGAATCCACTGTGGGGCAAGACAAAGCCGCAAAGAACCCCGAGCAGGAAGAAATGGCTCGGAAAATGAGAAGTATTGAGCAAAGCCTCAAGAATATACAGGGACTAAGAGGGTAGAAAAGTGTTTCCTATGCAGACTTGTGCATGTTTCCGCATGTTCATCTACCTATCGGGTTTAAGACCCCCAAATTCGAGAAATACGACGGACATGGGGACCCCATAACTCATCTTAAAAGGTACTGCAACCAGCTCAGGGGAGCAGGCGGAAAGGAGGAGCTTCTAATGGCATACTACAGAGAAAGCTTGGCCGGGATCGCATCTGAGTGGTACATGGACCAAGATATATCCCACTGGCATATATGGGATGACTTGGCCTGGGACTTCATTAGACAATTTCAATATATTGCAGACATCGCTCCCGACAGGAATTCCCTGTCCAATCTAAAAAAAAAGTCATCATAAAGCTTCAAGGAATACGACATTAAGTGTGTGAGCAAGCGGCCAGAGTTAAGCCACCGATGGGCGAGACTGAGATGGTCAGTGTCTTTTTACAAGCCCAGGAGGCTGACTACTTTTAAAATATGATGTCCGCCATGGGCAAGCCATTTGAGGAAGCAATAAAAATTGGAGAAATGGTAGAAAACGGTTTAAAGTCGGGCCGCATCTTAAGTCAATCAGCCCTCAGAGCCACCTCCCAAGCCATTCAGAGCGGCTCAGGAGGCCTAGCAAGCAGAAAGAAGAAAGAGGAGGGAGCCATGATGGCTTCCGGCGTTAGGAGTTCTCGACGATCTCGGGAATATCCCGGCCCATTTCCCAAAGCTTCACAACACTACTATCCTCATCAGGACGCAGCCTATGCTATATCCCCCTTTCCCTATGTGGTGATGAATGCTTAGCCGCATCCCCGGCCACAGCAACAGTATAATCAAAACAGAACTCCACCTCCCAGAAGTAACCATCCTCACCAAGATCCATATAATCCACGCCCTCCCCAAAACAACTATCAATACAACGCCTATCCCCGTGAACCACCAAGGAGAACTAACTTCACTCCTATCGGTGAGTCATACTCAAGCCTCTTTCCAAAGCTAGTTCAGATGGGACTTCTGCAGCCTGTACCTCCAACTAGGCAAAATCCAGAATCGGTGTCATATAGACGAGGAACCAGTTGTGCCTATCATTATGGAGCGAAAGGGAACGATACTGAAGACAGTTGGACTCTCAAAAGAGCTGTTGAAAGTCTAATCGAACAGAAAAAAGTAGTGCTAAGGGACGAGGAGGTCCCCAATATAACGAACAATCCATTGCCAGCCCACAACAACGGGCCCGTTATTGGCATGATCTGTGAAGACCAAGATTTTGATCCGGCTGTAAAAGCTATCATCGCCATTGCGGATGTGGAGAAAAGGCCCAAAGCGGCATCCAAGCCAGTTAAAGAGATGAAGAAAATCAACCGCGTCCCTCAGGCCACGAGAAAGTTTGAAACCAAAATAAAGACGGGGCCTTCTAAAGACGTTGTTCTTTATGTCCCCAGGGCGCCCAGGAAGGAACAATGTATGTTGAGCTCTCCCAGAAGGTTGCAATACAACAAAGCAATGATGAACGTCCCGAAAATGTACGTGCCAAAGGGGACGTATGTGGCGCGGGGGCCAATAATTTCACCAAGGCTGAATGAGCCCGTGGTTATTATCCGCGCGTCACAAACTCCCATAAAGGATACCACTGCCGTCCCCTGGAACTACAACAAGACGGTAGTGACGTACAAGGGAAAAGAGATCATAGGGGAAGCGATTGAAGCAAACTCATTTGAAAGATACCTCAACGTGAAAGAGCTAAGCAAGGCCAAACATAAACGTTTTCCTCTAAAAAAAACTATCACTGCTGAAGAAGCTGAGGAGTTCTTCAGGAAAATGAAAACGTCTGAATATGTTACAATCGAAGAACTCAGAAAACCTCCTGATCAGGTTTTGCTCTTGTCCCTGTTGATGGGATCAGACGAGCATCAAAAGGTACTCCTGAAGACGCTAAATGAGGCAGATGTACCAACTGAGACCTCGGTCGAGCAATTGGAGAGGATGGCAGAATGCTTCTTCAAAGTAAACAAAATTTCTTTTAGCCGAAACGACCTACCTCCCGCGGGAGCTGCTCACAACAAAGCCTTGCACTTGACAGGCAAAAGTGAAGGTTACTACGTAAAAAGGGTCATGCTCGATGGAGGATCTGGGGTAGATATTTGCCCCTTGTCAACATTACAAAGAATGGAAATCGGCATTGAGAGGATCATGCCAAATAACGTTTGTGTCCGCGCTTTCGACGGTATAAAAAGGGACACCATAGGGGAAATTGACATAGTCATGGCTATAGGCCCTGTGGATTTCAAGGTGACCTTCTAAATCCTGGACATGGACACTTCTTATAATTTCCTGCTAGGAAGACCTTGGATTCACGCTGCTGGGGCAGTGCCATCTACTCTCCACCAGATGGTCAAATTTAAACACGAGAATCAAGAGATAGTGGTCCATGGAGAGGATGAACAATCAATATACAGAGACCCCTCTGTTCCCTATCTTGAGGCCAGAGAAGGAAGCGAGCACATTGTGTACCAGGCCTTTGAGATTGTGCTTGCTGATCAGCATGAGGAAGGTGCTTCATGACCTCAGCCTTGTTTGTCTAATACATCAATCATGGTCGCTACAGACATGATCAGACATGGGGTACAAACCCGGGAAAGGACTCGGGGTATCCTTACTGGGCATTACTGAACCTATCTCTCTGCCTGCCAGCGAAAAGTTCTTCAACATAGGTTTCCAGGCTACGGAGGACGATGTGAAATGGGCCAACGCACGTAAGAACAATGGATGGGACCTACCTCAACCAATCCCCCACATCACTAAGTCTTTTATCAAACCACAATACATAAAAGAAGAAGAGGAGGCCTTTACAGCCGAAGAAATTGAAGATATTCGGGAGGCCATGAGACAAATGCTATACGAGGCCCATACGGTTCAGCCGGGTGAAGGCTCGAGCACCGCTGAGGTGCAGTACATGGGGATGATGCCAAGCTCCAAAACTGGAAGGCTACTCCATTCCTCGTCAGGTGGGAGTCCCGGTAGTCCAGCCTTGCCGTCCTTTCTGCACTTCGAGTTATTTCAGGGTGTAACTCGAGTGTTTTTAGTTTATTGCCTTTTTAAATTCTGATGTAAACCCTCATATGTTCAAAATTCAATGAAATGAAATTAATATTTCATAGTCTATGAACCTCTCTCTTTATTCTTCCTAATTTCCATTATTTTTCTCTTATCTTCTCTTTTCAGTTCTAATAATGCGGATTTTAATAACATGACATGCTTGCGGACTTCACGCCCAGATCTAGATGCGCCGTCTAACCAAGAAATAATGAATCAAGAACCGGAATATGATGAAGATGAGGCTTTTAGGGAAATAAATTGAGAATTGGAATAATTCGAGAATAAGACTAAGACAAACTTAAATGAAATGGAACAAGTTAATTTGGGTAATTCAGAAGAGGTCCGAGAAACCATGATAAGTATCTATACCGACGAAAAAACTAGAGACGCTTTGATCCAACTTCTATCCGAATTCAAAGACGTGTTTGCTTGGTCTTATGATGACATGCATGGACTAAGTGTTGACTTAGTGGTGCACAAATTGCCGACCTACCCCGGTTATCCACCCGTCCAACAACAACAAAGGAAATTTAAAACGGACATGAGTGACAAAATCAAAGAAGAGGTCACTAAACAATTAAAAGCTGGAGTAATCCGAGTGGCCAATGAGGTCCCGGTACCTAAGAAATACAGGAAAGTCAGAGTGTGTGTCGACTACCGATATTTGAATAAAGCAAGTCCCAAAGACAACTTTCCACTACCAAACATCCATATCCTGGTTGACAATTGTGCTAAACACGAGGTACAGTCTTTCATGGATTGTTACGCTGGGTATCACCAGGTTTTGATGGATGAAGAAGATGCAGAAAGACGACTTTCACCACACCCTAGGGAACCTACTGTTACCGGGTCATGCCATTCGATCTAAAAAACACCGGGGCAAACTATATGAGGGCCATGATCGCCATTTTTCACGACATGATGCATCAAGAGATTGAGGTGTGTGTGGATGATGTGATTATTAAATCCAGAACGCAAGACAACCATGTGCAGCACTTGAGAAAATTCTTTGAACGTCTGCACAAATATGAATTGAAATTGAATCCAGCCAAGTGTGCCTTCAGAGTTCCATCTGGGAAGTTTCTGGGATTTATAGTCAACCGACGAGGCATCGAGCTGGACCCGACGAAGATAAAATCTATTTGGGATTTGCCACCTCCGAGAACCAAGAAAGAGATCATGAGTTTGCTGGGTAGGTTGAATTACATCAGCAAGTTCATCGCTCAGTTGACATCCACGCGTGAGCCTATATTCAAGCTGTTGAAGAAAGATGCAGCAATTAGAATGCCAAGACGTTTTCGACAAGATCAAAGAATATCTGTCGAATCCGCCAGTGTTAGTCCTACCGGAACCAGGAAGGCCTTTGTTCTTATATTTGACGGTGTTGGAAAATTCCTTCGGGTGTGTTCTCGGGCAGCATGATGCAACCAGGAAGAAAGAACAGGACATATACTACTTGAGCAAGAAATTCACAAGCTATGAAGCAAAGTATACGTTGCTGGAGAGAACTTGTTGTGCTCTAACTTGGGTTGCTCAGAAGCTCCGGCATTACCTATTGGCTTATACCACCTACCTCATCACTAGGCTGGATCCTTTGAAGTATATATTTCAAAAGCCAATGCCCACCGGGAGATTAGCAAAGTGGCAGATTTTGCTCACCGAGTTCGACATAGTCTATGTCACCCACACAACGACGAAAGCTCAAGCCTTGGCGGATCACCTGGCTGAAAATCCTGTTGATGACGAATATCAACCTCTAAGTACTTACTTCCCGAACGAGGAAGTAAACTCATTTGAGGTAATTCCCGAAGTCACCAACACTTGGAAAATGTTCTTTGATGGGGCTGTAAATGCAAAAGGTGTTGGGATTGGGGCAATCTTGATTTCGCCTACAGGACAACACTATCCGTCCACCGCCCGTCTTCGTTTCTTCTGTACAAACAACACTGCTGAATATGAAGCCTGCATAATGGGCATGAATATGGCAATTGACATGGATGTAGAGGAATTACTGATCATGGGAGATTCTGACTTGATCATCATGCAAGCTCAGCGAGAATGGGAAACTCAAGATGTTAAACTCCTTCCATATAGACAACATGTGGAGGATCTTAGCAAGCGGTTCAAAGCTATCGAGTTCAGGTATATTCCTCGATGCCACAATGAGTTAGCTGATGCCCTAGCTACCTTGGCTGCGATGCTGCCATACCCGAGTAATGCCCACATTGACCCCCTGGAGATTCAAATACGGGAAAGACATGGTTATTGCAACACGATCGAAATAGAGCCCGATGTTCAGCCATGGTATCATGATATCAAAAGGTTCTTGAAAACAAAAAAAGTATCTGGAGCAGGCCAACGGAGACCAAAAGAGAACCATCCGAAGGCTCGCCAGCAGTTTCTTCCTAAGTGGGGAAATACTGTATGAAAGGACTCCCGATCTGAATCTATTGAGGTGTATGGATTCTAAAGAAGCCGAAAAGATTATGAACGAGGTGCATTCAGGAGTATGCGGCCCCCACATGAACGGGTACGTCCTCGCAAAGAAAATCTTGCGGGCAGGATATTATTGGATGACCATGGAGAAAGATTGCTTTAGTTTTTTTCAAAAATGCCATAAGTGTCAAATACATGGCGATTTGATCCATGCACCCCCTTCAGAATTGCATCCCATGTCAGCACCCTGGCCGTTTGTTGCCCGGGGAATGGATGTCATTGGGCCGATCGAACCAAGAGCCTCAAACGGACACAGATTCATTTTGGTTGCTATTGACTATTTCACAAAATGGGTCGAGGCAGTCACGTTCAAAGCTGTCACTAAGAAAACAGTGGTGGATTTTGTGCATTCCAATATCATTTGTCGTTTTGGTATCCCAAAATCTATCATTACCGACAATGCCGCAAATCTGAACAGTAACTTGATGAGGGAGGTATGTGAACAGCTTCAAATCATACACCGCAATTCCACCCCTTATCAGCCCAAAGCCAATGGAACTGTTGAAGCAGCAAACAAAAACATCAAGAAAATCCTCAGGAAAATGATTCAAACTTCTAGGCAATGGCACAAGAAATTGCCTTTCGCATTATTAGGATATCGCACGACCATGCACACATCGATTGGAGCTACGCCCTATCTACTGGTTTATGGCACTGAAGCCGTAATACCCGCAGAAGTTGAAATTCCCTCCCTTCAGATCATTGTCGAGACCGAAATTGAGGATGATGAATGGGTAAACCTGACTGGAACAGTTAACTCTGATTGATGAGAAAAGAGTGACCGCAGTTTGCCACGGGCAGTTGTACCAACAAAGAATGGACTGCGCCTATAAAAAGAAGGTGCGGCCTAGAAACTTCGAAGTGGGGCAACTTGTCCCGAGACGTATCCTCCCACACCATGAAGAGGCGGAGGGAAAATTCGCCCCGAATTGGAAAGGTCCGTACATCATAAGGAAACTACTGCCAAAAGGAGCATTGTATTTGGGAGACATCGAAGGAAATGATCCCGAAACGACTGTCAATGCAGATGCAGTCAAAAGGTACTATGTTTGACCTTTTCATAATGTGGATGCTCCCGATCGAAATGACAAAGGCTTTCATTCACGCTACCCCAACCACTACCCAACTTTGTAAACCCTTTGAGCCAATTACTTTTCTTTGATTACCCACTTTGGAACCTGAAGGTGTTGTTGAAAAAAAAAAGAGAAAAAGAAAAATGAACGATAATGAAAACAAAAACCAAAACAAAATGTTTCCCTGAACTACGTTCGACTTGATTCCGAAAGGATACGTAGGCAGCCTCTCCCTGGGGTTCAGTCACACCACAACAGAATTCCACATTTCCCCAAGAGTTTAAGCTGGGGCAAATATTACTTTCTCACCTAAAAGTTCCAAAGTTGTAGCTCAATCCAAATTCTCTCTACCCAAAACCATGTTCAAGTTCTTCCGATCGATCGACAAAAGATGTCTAAAGTTGGAGGATGCAGATGTTGAAGCTGATACAAGCAATGAGAGAGATTATGAGAGAGTCTTATCGGTGAAAACCCACACGGGCACCGTGAGGCGACGGTGAGAAGAGAAATTAAAATGAGAGAGTCTTGTTATGTGAAAACTCACAAAGAGCACTACAAAGAGATTGTGAGAAGAGAAATGAGAGAGGTTGGCCGACGAAAACCCGCA
The DNA here is from genome assembly GCA_005239495.1 of Nicotiana undulata. Taxonomy (NCBI): domain Eukaryota; kingdom Viridiplantae; phylum Streptophyta; class Magnoliopsida; order Solanales; family Solanaceae; genus Nicotiana; species Nicotiana undulata. The sequence goes on from ML255053.1 coordinate 24,101, forward strand.
AAGGGCGCTACTAATCGAAAAGGATAATGGATCACTAATATGGACAGAGTCCGAGGCAAGGTTTCTCGATCTCGGGGTATTAGCCGTGATGAATTTCTGAGAGTTGGATAGTCTACACAGATCAGGCATCCAGTCCAAAAGGCATGTCATGTTCATTGAAGTCCGCATGCACTCCAGATAAGTCCTTCTTTCCTTTCCCCCGAAAGGGGTACCTTTTGTTTAAATTCATTGTCCGTTCTGTCATTTATTTCCTTTCAAATACCTTTCGGTCTAACTCTATTTTCGAAACTAAGGCAAAGGAAGGATGGCAAGATTGATTTACAGGGTTCTCATTTGACACGGGCTAATATGCAAAAGGCACCCAGCCTCGTCAGGGGCATCAAGTCGATCCCGATTGGCCTTAGCAGCCGATGCTTCAAACTCAAAACCCTTGAAAGGAGAAAATCGAATTGAGGTGCCTATGAGGGCAAATGAAATTGAAAGGTTGAGTCCCATGTGGCTAACCACCTCGGCAAAAGTTTGAAAAGTCGAAGTATTCCCAAATGCTTCGAAGTAGATATGAAGGGCCAATGAAGGCGAAATAAAATCGGAAAGGTTAAGTCCCACACGACTAGCCGTTGCAGCAAATCTAAGGAGCCTCAATTTTACCGACGCTCCGGAAACCGAAAAACAAGTGAAAGGCCTACAAAGGCAGAATAAAGTTGAAATATCGGGTCCCACGTGACCGATCACCATGATAAAATCTGGAAAGCCAGGGTCCCCGGGTTTAGAAATGAAACCCAATCCCCAGCAAGCAAGCAAGCGGTTGAGATCTTCGTCAAATGGGTCGAGATTAAGCATTTGAAATAATCAAGGCTGCAAAACCAACCACCATTTCAAACTAACAAATTTTTCTTTGATTGAAAATAGGAAACAGGTGCAACTCGAAAGCAACCATGCAAAAAGCAGGTGCAACCAAAAGAAATTGCGCAAGGGCTAGAAGGAGCTCTGCATCATTGACTACAAAGAAAGGGAAGTTTCCTCCAAAAATCTTTTCCCGCATGTATGAAAATAAATAAAAAAGAAAAGAGAAAAGAGAAGAAAAAGAAGAACTGAAGTTGAAAATGATTCAAACCTAAAGTAGTATAGGGCCTCCAATCCCTAGCTACACTTTTTCCAACATAGGGTCTCCAATCCCTAGTGGATTTTATTTTAGACATAGGGTCTCCACTCCGTAGTCTTTGTTTCAACATAGGGTCTCCACTCCCTAGCTGATGCCAACATAGGATCTCCACTCCTTAGTTGATGATTTTCCAATATAGGGTCTTCAATCCCTAGTTGATTTTATTTTAGACATAGGGTCTCCACTACCTAGTCTTTTTTCCAACATAGTGTCACGACCCAAATTCCCAACCTTAGTGGTCGTGATGGTGCCTAACACCACACTTGCTAGGCAAGCAAATGTTAGAAATCGAACAATTTATTCCTTTAATTAATTACTTAAGCATAAATAAATAAATTCCAAATGAACTGAATTAGAATAATTTTCGACAACAATAAAACAGAATAATAATAATGACCGATTAAATAGAACGAATCACGAATTAATTATAATATACTACAAATAATGGCTGAAAGAAATAGTGTAATTGTTCTGAATAATATAAAACAATGTATGTAAATATAGGAGAAGACTTTCGGAATCTGCGAACGCCGACAGATGTACCTCGTGTCTCCAAATGAATGAATAGCCACTCTAAATATCTCTACTGATGGTCAGTACCTGGATCTACACAAAAGACTGCAGAGTGTAGTATCAGTACAACCGACCCCATGTACTGAGTAAGTGCCGAGCCTAACCTCGGCGAAGTAGTGACGAGGCTAAGGAGGGGCTTTAACAATAAACCTGTGATATTAATAATAATATACGATAACACAATAAAATAATTCTAGATGAACAAGAAAATATATCTGAGACAATAATTATAAAACATGAAGAAAATCTAAACACATCAATTCAAATACTACAACAATAATAAAATAACACAACCGCCTCTTCAGGCCTCAGCTATAACCAATCCTAAAAAAATTCCAAGTTTTCAAACTTTATCTTTGAATAAAAGTCGTGCCAAAATATAAAATTGTAAATAAAATAGAAAGTTCCAAATCTTTGTTTTAAAAAAAACAAAACAGTAAAGTATAAACATTTAGCTTTTCAAATCTTTATTTTCTTTGAAAATCAGTAAAATATAAATGTCCTCCCTTATCGCTCCTTGTTGCGGCGTGCAACCCGCTCCCACCTGTCCTCCCTTATTGCTCCTCCCTAAATATATCACCCTTATTACTCCTGTTGCGGCGTGCAACCCGATACCACCTGTCCTCCCTTATCACTCCTTGTTGCGGCGTGCAACCCGCTTCCACCAGACATATCATATCAATTTATTTATAAAGAGTTTCACAATTCAGGCCAAGCCTTTCATAATACTGTTATTTCCACCATTTCAAACAGAAGATCATATAGCTCGTAAGCTTTAACCAATATCATTTCACAATAAAGCCAACCAGAATTTAAGTAAACACCGTAACACTGTCAATCCAGATCAGTCTTGATATACTATAATAAACTCAAGAGAATAGTCAACATTTTTAACACACTTGCAACAACAATTGGAAATAACTCAATGAAACCCAATAACCACGTGAACCTCAATAATTACGAAACAGTTAGACTACATTTCTCACAACTTCCTCAATATTATCAAGACGGAACCAACAAGAAAGTAAATATATATACATAATTCGTAAAAATAATGCCAAACCTCTCAACCGTTATACTTCTCACGAGAAACCGACTCAAACAACCAATACTCTTTCCAACTAATCACAATAATATCTAACACAGACCAACAAGGCCAAATAGTCACAGAAGCAATACTGAACATATAACAATTAAGATAATGATCAAATAAGTGGGGAGCGGAAAATGGATCATGTTTAACAACCAATTTGGGTGGTGCATAGATACTCGTCACCACACCTTAACACCACGCCCATGCATTTCACATAACAAACAAATGGGGAGTCCTATTCCCTCAAGTCAAAGTTAGACCAAACACTTACCTCAATTCCGCATGCCACTCTCTGCTCAATTATTTCTTTTCCTTTTGAATTCACCTCTAACTTGCTCGAATATAATCAAAATTAACTTAATATCATTAACTAACGCTAAAGGAACTAGCTTTATTGAAAAATATAATGTTTCCTAAGTTTTCCTTAAAAAGTGAAAACCCGACCCCGGGCCCGCTTCGTCTAAACTCGGGGTTCGGACCAAATTACGTTTACCCATTCACCCACGAACCCAAATATGCTATTAGTTTTGAAATCCGACCTTAATTTGATATAAAATTTTGATTTTTACAAAACTCCCTAATTCTACCCAAAACCTAGAGTTTTACCATGAAAATCCTTTATTTTTGCTTTAAAAGTGATGCAAAATAATAAGAAATTGAAAGAACAAAGTTTGGAATTGATTACCTATGAATTGGGATGAAGATTGTTGAAGAAAATTCGTTTTTAGGACTGGAACCTCGAATTTTTGGAGAAGAAAGGGTTCTGCCCGGTTTTAAGTTCGTTTTTATATTAGCTGGGCTGGGGCCCTGTGCGATCGCGGATAATTACATGCGATCGCACAGGGTATGGGGGGACTGGGCAGTGCGATCGCGGGGAGGGGAGTGCGTTCGCACAGGGTAGGGGGGTAAACAGTGCGATCGCGGATAACACTGTGCGATCGCACAGCTTACCTGGACTGTGCTTCACGATCGCACTCCAGGAGCTGCGTTCGCACAGTACAATATTTTGGGACCCCTGAAGACTACACTATACGATCACGGCTATACCTATGCGATCGCATAGTACAAAAACCTGGACACCAGGTATTGAAAAACCATAAGTTATTATCAAGTGTAAAACACCCCGTGGCCTATCCGAAACTCACCCGAGCCCTCGGGGCTCCAAACCAATCATGCACACAAGTGTAAAAACATCATACGGACTTGCTCGTGTGATAAAATCATGAAACTAACATGTAAATCTATGAATTAAACCTCAAAACTCATCATTTTCATCAAAAACTCTTAAGGTTCATAATTTCTCAACCGGTGTCCGAATCATGTTAAACGAACTCTGTTTTTCACCAAATTTCACAGTTAACCTTTAAATATCATAATAAAGCTGTTCCGGGCTCCGGAACCAAAATACGAACCAAATACCAATGATTTTTAGCATTATTTCATTTCTTTAATTCATGAACATTTCAGCAAAACAAATTCTTTCAAAAATTGATTTCTAAGGCTTGGGACCTCGGAATTCATTTTCGGGCATACGCCCGAGTCCCATATTTTATTGCGGACCTCCCGGGATCGTCGGAATACGGATCCGGGTCCGTTTACTCAAAATGTTGACCAAAGTCAACTTTTATCGAATTTAAATTCTAAAAATCACTATTTTTCATATTTTCACATAAAAGCTTTCTGGTTTCATGCCCGGACTGCGCACGCAAATTGAGGTATTTCATTTTAGTCTTTTATGATTATTTTGCATGGAAAAGAGTCTAATTTTATAAAATGACCCCTTAGGTCATCACAAATAGGGTCTTCACTCCCTAGTTGATGATTTTCCAACATAGGGTCTCCAATCCCTAGTTGATTTTATTTTAGACATAGGGTCTCCACTCCCTAGTCTTCTTTCCAACATAGGGTCTCCACTCCCTAGTTGATGACAACATAGGGTCTCCACTCCCTGGTTGATGATTTTCCAACATAGGGTCTCCACCCCCTAGTTGATACCAACATAGGGTCTCCACCCCCTAGTTGATGATTTTCCAACATAGGGTCTCCACTCCCTAGTTGATGATTTTCCAACATAGGGTCTCCACTCCCTAGTTGATGCCAACATAGGGTCTTCACTCTCTAGTTGATGATTTTCCAACATAGGGTCTCCACTACTTAGTTGATGCCAACATAGGGTCTCCACTCCCTAGTTGATGATTTTCCGACATAGGGTCTCCAATCCCTAAGTTGATTTTTATTTTAGACATAAGGTCTCCACTCCCTAGTCTTCTTTCCAACGTAGGGTCTCCATTCCCTAGTTGATGCCAGCATAAGCTGATGCCGACATAACTCGATGCCAACGTAGGGTCTCCATTCCCTAGTTGATGCCGGCATAACCCGATGAATCTCATTTCCAGACACCGACACAACCCGATGATCTTTTCTTGATGACAGCATAACCTGTCAATTCTCTTCCAACATAGGGTCTCCTACCCCTAGTTGATTTTACTTTTTGGCATAGGGTATCCACTCCCTAGTCTACAATAACTTCTGGTGCACTGTTCCTGGTTTTTCATCGCTTTCAATAATGAAGTAGCATATATTTCGTTACAATAACTCGCGAAATTTTCCTAGTGAAAACTGGGGCAAAAAATTTCGTTTGTTTGTTTTGATTTTGCGTAGATTACAATGGATTCGGGACGACCAAAGGAAGACGTCTCAGTAAAAGAAGAAAAGAAAAGAGTTAAACCCCGAAGTACATAATCGGAAAAGATGTGGACCGCTCAAGACGAATCGAAGTCACAAATGGTGCATGTCCCTTCTCGATCCAAAAATGCTGAAGAAGTTTGAGCCAACGTCTACAACTAACAAGTATCAAGGTTCAGTAAAAGCAGCCGAGACTCAAGATCAGGCTTCAGAAGACTAATAGATAGGACTCTTGTAACTCGTAGTTGATAGATTTAGCTTAGTCTTTTTCACCTTTTGCTACTGTGATGTAATAAGGGGCTCAGCAGCAGTAACAACAGCAATCGCAGTGAAACCACACTTACCCGGTAGTCCCAACTACCAAACTTTCAGAACTACACTGACCTGATTCCTTTATAGCCAAGGATATGTAGGCAACCTTTGAAGCAGGGTTCGGTCAAGCTTGTCAAAAAAAATGCTTCACAATGGAGTATGTGAATGGGTAAAGTCGTTCGTAACTGCTCACTTTGTCTGTGCCCGAAAACTCTTCGTGTTTCCGAGCAAAGAGGAGCAGCTGTGAGCACATGATTTTTCTCCTACCATATACTCCTACAAAATTCAATATAATATATTAATTTTACAAATTTCGTTGAATTTTGGTGATTAATTGTGAATGATTTTGCATTTGCATATTCATAATTCGTCTTTTAAAATTATTTAAAATTGCATAATTAGGTGCACCATTATTGTCAAGATATTACAAATTTATTATTTGTAATTAATTGAAATAAATAACAATAAAATGATGATTCTTTGGCATAATGTTAGATTTAAGGATTAATTGTATAAACTTTAAATGATTAGGGATATTTAAACTAATTGATTTTTACTCTTAATTAACTTATCAACTAACTAGGCACAGACTAAATTAGAAATGATTACCATATCTTATTAAGTTTTAATTTAATTAGAGTGATTAATTAGTTTAAATTGTTAACATTAAGCTTAAAATTGGACCTGGGCTAACCTGCCCAGGCCCAAAAATCTATCTCTACACTACCCAAATGACCAGATGAATAATCCCATTGACCCGGCCAACCCCAGCCCTATCCAAACGACTCCGTTTAGATTATGAAAGATCCCAGTTGTTGATCTCTTTTGATCTAACGGCTGGGAACCCGTCTCTCACCCCACTATATAACTGTTCCACCCCCCACCCCCTTCACCTACCAAAGTCTAACACCCTCAGAGACTAACCCCCTCCGTCTCTCTCTTCTCTCTCAGCACCCCGACTGACTCCGCCTCTCCTCAACCGTGCTCCACCGGCTGGAAATCACCACCGGCGGCGGAGCTCCACCAATCAATCCCAAATTCTCACCAAGCGGTCCTCACCTCCCCCTAAACCACATCCCACCATTATTTTCCCCCAAAGGCCACCCTACCGCGACCTATTTCAGATCTAAGGACGGTCAAACCCTAAAATCCGCCTAGTTTCAACTCTGCCTCGACTATGTGACTCAAACTCGCATGGGTCGATGGCTCTTGACAAGAGCCATAGATTCATGCGAGTGGGAGTCACTTTCGAGTTTGCTGAAGTCCGGTCAAATTTCGGCAAGTCGCCGGAGTTCACCCAAGTCATCCCCACCGGTATCCCCCCCCCCCTTCCATTCCTATTTGTCTTTGTTTTTCTGTTTGAAATCATCACTGTTTAGGCTAGATTTTTTTTATTTTTATTCTGTCATTGCTTTCTTCTACCTGATCCTGTTCTTCTCCTGATTAGTTTAAGCTTTAAACGTGTTTGTGATAGTCATGTTTTAGTTTAATCGTTCTTGTCTATTAATAACTAGGGTTATTTGTTAATCATTGATTAATTAGGTTTTCTTGCCTATTTTTTCTATTAAATTTGATTACGAATAGATAGTTTAGTTGATTCATGTTTTCTTCTTCACTGTTTTCCCTAAGTGCACGCCATCGTGACTTGTCCCAAGATAAATCCATAAAATACCGAAAGCGGTTTATATACATATCCCGTAAAGCTAAAATACCTCTTTTTGATAAAAAAAATTCCAAAACTTAGAGAATGACTGAGTATTGCCTCAAATAGGCATTTTAAAACCGTCATGTCCATAGTCATGACTATATATATATATATATATAATCTACACTCGCGTGTGGCAACTCATGTACCTGACTCTAACTAAAAACAATAATAAAAATCGCATGTTGTAATTGCGGGTGCATTTCATGTGGCGCAATTACAACGTGTCCAAAAACAAACATGTACACGCCATCGTTACTTGTTTCAAGATAAATCCATAAACACTAAAAGTGGTTTAAAAGTTAAAGGGCTAAACGCACAGTAGGCCAAAATACGTAAATAATCAGATAACTTAGGCCAAATATTAATAGTAAGCGACCGTCCTAGAACCACAGAACTCGGGAATGCCTAACACCTTCTGTTGTTTTAGAATTCAATACTACACAATATTACAAGTTAATTGTGCAGCACCCAATTTTCAAGTGCTGTCTAATAAGAAGAACCTGGTTCTTCTTAGTCTACTACTTACTATAGTTTTCGGAATAATTAAGCAGTAATAGTAAAGACACAGGGATTTTTACGTGGAAAACACCTGGCTCAAAAGGTGAAAAAACCAAGACCTACTCCTCAAAAGGATTTTCTCAAACTCTTCACTAAACTCTGAGCCAAAATGAACTTACAAAATAAACTCTTTCGTAATCCTAGGACTAACTCTAATCCTCTTTGTATAAACTAGCCTCTAGCTAATTTCTACAGATTTCAAGCTAACTCTAACTTGATCAATTTGTACCTATTACAATTGCTTCTATGAAAGCTGATAAGATACACTATTTAAACTCCTACTACAATCAACTAGACTCAATATACAAACAATGAAACTGTTCCTTCTAGTTGAACTGTAGCCTTTGTATCGCACAACAATTCTGCTTGCAAAACCTCTGGAACTTTTGCTTCAGAACTTGATTCACTTTAGCACTTGTGCGTCTCCTTTTTCAGAAGTATTACATTGATTATTTATAGAGTCCGTTTGTTGAGTTCATGATACAATTCTGATCCAACTCTTCCTTGGTAGACGAGTTTGATTGTAACTCAACTTCCTTCCTCTATTTATGTCCTAGCTGAAATCAACTTCTGTCTTCTCATCAATTTTCAACCTTTTCGTATTAGTAGACATTCTCTTAGTTCTTTGATACTTAGCAATCACTGATCTCTTCTAGACTTGTACGATTCATGATCCAACTGCTTCATTCAGAAGTGTATGCTATGATGGACCTGGTTCAACTGGACACCTTTTGTCAATCTTCAAAACCCATTCAGTGACATGGGCCAACAAATTCCCCCTTTTTGATGATGACAAACTCTATGCATTTATCCTTTATACACATCCAACACTTTGTATTTTTGTGAGCATTAATCATCAAGAACTTCCGAGATGAACCAGGTTCATCTGCCGGGGCACTGACAGTGTAATCACATGACAACAAAGTGTCCTTCCCAAAGAAATCTTTTGCAGTAGCCATTTAAGCCTTCTTTGTGGGAACTCCAAAATGACCCAGAACTGCAGTAAGGATAAATCCATAAGGAATCGCATGGGCCTTGGTGCCATTTACCACCCTGTCCAAAAGCTGGATGTTCAAAGATGGCCAATTAATCTGCTTGCCTCTGTATAGGCACTCCATGAGAGTTAGATCCATATAGTTGGCAATGTGCATGCATTCTTGTCTTGGCAGTAGAAATTTAATAACAAACTCAAAGAACAGCTTGTGTTTAGGCTTTATCTCGCTTTTGTACACTGCCCTTGGCTCAGGCTCTTCTTCATTGTCACAAAAGAATCTGGTGATGTTAAGTGCTGAGGTCATTCAATCCAAGAAAGGTCATCTCTGCCTTGTATAGTCATCATATCCCTCAGATGGAATGTCTAGAATGACTCCCAGTTCTTGAGCGTCAAAGGAGACTTCAATTCCCCTGACCAATGATGTAACCCTTCCTCCAATCACAGTCGCATTCCCCATAAATTCCACTACCTCATTTCTGACCAGCCTGCCCTCCAAGCGAAGGACCATGTCCTTCCAGCCTTGTGCTGCTAGAAAATCCACTAAGTATCTCATACCCGGCTCCTCCAAGTCCTTCAATAACTTTCCCTTCAAAATATGTCTCTTGCCAAACATGGCAACTCTGTCAATCGACACTTCTCCAACTTCCTTCTCATCATCTCCACTCCAATCAGGATCATTATCTTTCTCAATAATCTGAACTTTCTTCTTTGACTTTACTTTAGACCGTGTCCTCGTAGATGTACTCACGGTGGTAGCAGACATAGGTGCTGACTTCTTTGTGGAAGTCTTAGTCAATTTGGCCTTGGGTGTCTTGACCACCACTGGAGCAACCTCTTCATCTTGTTGGAACAGGTCCAACACCTCATCAACAACAATAGCCTCAACAGGCTCCCCCACTTTCACTTTCCCTTTCTCAGCTCTCTTTCTTTTTCTCTCTTGCAGAGCTTTTTCCAGTTTCTCCTCCTCTTCTCGAACAATATTTCTCGTCGCTCGTACCCTTGGAATAGGTACACCAACAGACTCATCAGTTTTCCTTTTCTTTGAGGCTTTAGACTTGATGGACTTGGGAGTCCTTCTCTTCTTGGGGTTGTATGAGTCCCCCAGTTTCTTAAGTCTCTCAGCCAAGGTTTCTTCCCCAGAAGAAACACGATCATCTATCTCCTTCATTAGCTTTTCTAATCCAGCAACAACTTCCTCATCTTCATTAGTTCCCCCTATCACTACGACATCATCTTCAAGATTCTCAGGAATGGGGCCACAAATACCAAGTATGGAACCATCCTTCCCAGATCCCCTCACACCTACATCTCCCTCATTCTCAAGAATTTTCCCAGTTTTTCTTGGCCTACTTGGAACTTGCACATCCACCACATACCCAACCAGCACAAATCTATTTTCAGAATTTAACACAGAGGTAACTTCAGTATTACCTTTCTCAGTACTTGATGAACCAGGTGCATCGTCCTCATGTGCTGATTTAAACGATTCACTGGATGAATCTGGTTTGGGTTCTTCTTCAGTAAATCTTCCAAGAACTTTGCTCGTGACCCTGAAGCCACAAATTTTCGTGCAAGGACCTTGACACGACGGGTTTTTTGGGTTGGGATAGGGTTTGGTGTAGGTTTAAGAGCATCATGGTATTCAGGGGTTTCAGGTGTCACGATTTTGAGAATCAGATTTTGAGCATCATGTCTCATTGTAGTCATGATTTTGAGAATCAGATGAAGCAGACGACATTTTTGATTTTTAGAGAGAAAGAAGAGAGGGCAAAAGACAGTGGAGATTTGAGTGTTGAATAACTTGAACATGGTTTGTCTATTGCTTTATTCACTATGGGTAATGATGGACTATTTATAACTTGTGGCTGGGGTGATTATAACGGACGTGTATTAATACAAGTAGGATACTAATCGATTAAGGACTGTCAGTGATTTGACATTGATTAGGCCGTTTCTTTCCCCCTAAAACTAGGCTAATTTATTGTGACGGAACTTCTTGAAACTGGTTCATTATTTGGGTAAGTACGAGAATTTGAACTGAACCATAAATGGATAGAGTCCTACTCATGTATGACTGTACTTGAATTAATACATGTATGGAGATGAGAACGTACCTTGTCAGTCATGTAAACCAGCATGGATGAACCAGGTTCATCCTGTTAAAAATCTTTATTTTGCCTCAATTCACAAAAATAGAGAAACATCATTAGCAGCTAGGGAATCATATTAATACATGGCAAAAGAGTATGGCAACAAAGACATAGAACTGAGCAATGATTAATTTGATTAAGTACCTAATTAAAATTTCTAGCCAGAAAACTTCCCTTTTTTTCATTAATTTTTTTTCTTTTCAATTAGGTGATCTTAATCATCCCTAATTCAAGCATGTTTCTCTAATAATGCTCCCTGC
>ML255054.1:4835-36674 GCA_005239495.1 Nicotiana undulata
AATGCCAAACCGCTCAACCGTTTTGTACCACAAGGAATCCAGCTAAAACAACCAATACTCTTTCCAAAATAACCACAACAATATCAAACAATAAAATAACAAGACCAAGTAGTCATAGAAATAATAATGAACATAGAACAGTTAAGACAAGAATCAATTAAGTTGGGAACGGGAAATGGATCATGCTTAACATGCAAATTGGGTGGTGCATAGATACTCGTCACCTCACCTATACACCACGCCCATGCATTTCACATAGCAAACAAGTGGGGATTCCTATTCCCTCAAGTCAAAGTTAGACCAAACACTTACCTCAATTTCGCAGGCCACTCACAGCTCAATTATAGTTTTTCCTTTAGAATCTTGCTCTAACTTGCTCGAATCTAATCATAATTAACTCAATATCATTAATTAAGACTAAAGGAACTAACTTTATTGAAAAATATAATTTTTTCTAAGTTTTCTATAAAAAAAAAGTGAAAACCCGACCCCGAGCCCGCTAAACTCGGGGTTCGGACCAAACTACGTTTACCCATTCACCCACGAATCCAAATATACAATTAATTTCGAAATCAGACCTCAATTCGAGGTAAAGATTCGATTTTTACAAAATTCCCTAATTTTACCCAAACTCTCAATTTTTACCATGAAAATTCTTAGTTTTTTATTTAAAGTGATGAAAAACAATGGGTAATTGAAAGAGTAAAGTTTAGAATTGATTACCTATGACTTGGGAATGATATTTGGTGAAGCAATTCGTTCCTAGGGATGTAGGGTTCGAAAACTTGAAGAAGAAGGTCTGCTCGTTTTTAATATATTTTTCTGCCAGCTATTCTGCCTCGTTTCTCATGCCAAACGATCCCAAAACTCGATATTTATGTGTCCAATGGATTTCTTGTGAAATTCTAGTCAAGTTAGGCTTTTGAATCACTCAATTTGACCTTATAATAAACGAGATATGTATGTTTTAATATTTGCAAAAAGTGCAGATTTTTAATACGCCGTCAGGGGTAATTTCGTAATTAATTTGAACAATCTGACAACCTTAGTAAAATGACCATAACATCCTCATACGATGTCCAAATTCGATGATTCTTTTTGCTACGGGTCCGTAATTACGATACGGATATAATACTTCATTTAAAACAGAAATCGAAGCTCATTTATTCAATATGATATCATTTATGCTTGAAGAAACAACGTCGAAGCATAAGAAAGAACGAGTGCAACACAACCCAAACCTATTTGAAACTCATCCGAGCCCTCGGGGCTCTAAACCAAACATGCACGCAAGTTTAAAATTATCATACAAACTTGCTCGTGCGATCAAATCATGAAAATAACATGTAAAACTATGAATTAAACCTTAAAACTCATCATTCTCATCAAGAACACTTAAAGTTCATAACTTTTCAACCGAATGTCCGAATCACGTCAAACGAACTCCGTTTTCCACCAAATTTTACAGTAAACCTTTAAATACTATAACAAATATGTACAGGCCTCCGGAACCAAAATACGGGCCCGATACCAATGGTTTCAAATATTAATTCGTTTCTTTATTTCATTAATATTTCAGCAAAATAATTTCTTTCAAAAATTGATTTCTAAGGCTTGGGACCTCAGAATTCATTTTCGGGCATACGCCCAAGTCCCATATTTGACTGCAGACCTCTCAGGATCGTCGAAATACAGATCCGAGTCCGTTTACTCAAAATGTTGATCAAAGTCAACTATAATCAAATTTTAACTCTAAAAATTACTATTTCTCATACTTTAACATAAAAGCTTTTCAGTTTCACGTCCGGATTGCGTACGCAAATCGAGGTATTTAAAATTAACCTTTTTATGGCTATTAATCCAGAAAGGAGTCTAAATTCATAGAATGACCCCTTCGGTCATCACACATATAAATTTTTAGATTCAACATATAAAAACACACATGAATCAGCCTTAAAATTTTGCCCTGTGTCGAACCAATCATCCATACAACCACGAAACAGGATAATCCCTATCGTTGATTCATAAACACAAGCCCTCATACGACAACAATAATAGGTATCATGCATATGACCATTGTTCAAATTGGCATGAACAAGCACAACGAGTATGTGACCACAAAGAAACTTATAACTTGGGGCCAAGCTAGCAAGCGGGTCCATAATCAGATGTGCAAATTGAATGAGTTGTTCGCTGGTATTCCGTTGAGAATTTTTAGCAAACGCCTGATCGGCAATGCTGCCTGAATCTTCCTCCACCTTAGAGTAGCCTCACTGGTCTTCCTCTGATTTTTCATCGCCTGAATCAGAGTTGATCTCCATGGAATCTAAAAGTTCCTTAGAATCTATAGACAAAATCTCAAGTTGTTCAATCTCTTTAGGCACAAAATAATCTTGTCCAACCGGAGGAACTAATTGTACTTCATCCTTTGAAACTTGAGAATGCATAGCAGTTTCATGACTGTGGGGATTTTTATCAAACACGTCGTCTACGACTGTCGCATACTTGTTTCCATCAACTAGATGAGCGCTGGATTCATGAATTTCGGGGAATTGAGTAGATGCAGACTCATAAAGGTTGGGAATACGGCTCTGAGAAGCAGATACATAAGTCGCTGGTGGAACCACAGTAGCACAACTCAAGTAGTTAACACAAGCTCGGGAAGTGTCTGCCATTCTCGCTGAATCAGGGAAAATCCGGTGCTTAAAATACAGAAGAAATTTCTCCTTGAAATGGTTCCAATCATAGAATTGGTTGTTGCGAAATAACCAATTGAACCACGCGAGGGCATCACCGTCAAAGTAGAAGGAAGGAAGAGGCAACCAATCCTTCTTGGAGAAGCCAAGGTATGTGAAGTATAACTCTGCTCGAAAAATCCAGCTCTCCGGGTTGCCGTAACCACTAAATCTAGGTAGAAACATCGCTGTTGTTGGAGTCCGATGGATGAAAGCACCAATGTAATGAACTCAAATCCAGAGTAACAGTAACTGAACGTCTCTACTCTATTAATATGAACTCAAATGTGATTACAACTCAAATATCAACATGCAACAACTTAGTAGCAGAATTACAATAGAAATTGCAGGAAGTAAAGTAACTAGGGATAAATAGAAGAAGGAGATGAGAAGCTTAGACTCTGTGAAAGGGGTTGAGGGGAACATACATTTTTCATCACAATACGCATAATCTTTCTTACTAACCCCTAGTCCCCTTTTAACCATTTGCTAAATGGGCCTGGATCCCAAATAAAATTTTCTAACATTTTATTCAGCCCAATAACCCCAATTGACTTAGCCTCATTAACCACTTCTAGCCCATAGGCCACAGACGATAAGTTAGAATTTGCAAAATATCAAGAGTCAGAAAAATGTATGAAGCTCTTTTATTCAAAAACTAAATATACAACACGCCTATTTACAAGGTATTTGAGGTTTTAAGCAGTCTGCTTCAGTTCAGAACCTGTCAACAGCTTCAGCTATTGAGTTAAGAGGAGGTTCTATAACCAAAAGCAAGGAAGCCAGCAGTAGAATGAAGACTGAGAAGTAAAGAAGAGATTTACAAGGATCTGAATATTGTTTAAACAATGTGATTCCTTCTTTTTGTCCACTTTCTGAAGCTGCATTGTCAAGTTGAAGAGTTGGACATGTAAGATAACCATATGCTATTCCCATTAAAGCTGCTCCAAAATGTGCCCTGCAATTATAATTAACGTCAAATATTTAAAAACAAATCAATTTTGCTAAAACGACGGTAAAATTTAAGACTGAAATGTAGTACTACTAGCTAACCAGTCATCTATAGGCCCAAAGTTGCTAAGCACAAAGCTGAAAGCAGCAACCATAATCGCTTTCTCAATCATGCCTTCTTTTCCTATCATGTCTTTGTTCCGAACTTGATAAATGAGCCAAGCTCCTATTAAAGCAAAACCAGGTCCCTAACAAGTAGTACAATTTTTTACTTAGATTTTCATTTTTACATATATTATGTATGTAGAAACATGTTTCAACTCCACATTTTCAAAACTTCTGAGGGAGGCAAGAGCAGAAATTGATGCCAAATAGGTTGAAATGAGAAAAAAAGAATTTGATGTAATAGCAATGGAACTTACTGTTCCTCCAACAGTTGGCTCTGAGGTGTGAAGAAAGCTGATTAGGTTACCAGAAATTCCTCCAAGAACATATATCAGGAAAAATGCAAGCGAACCATATGCTTTGCATACTTTAGGCCCAAAACTGAGAAGCAACCAACAACCAAGGGCTATGTGAAAGACTCCTGAGTGCTGCAAATATAGCAGATCAACAATCAAATTACATGGATTTAAGCTATATTCACCTATAATTTAATGAAAATTTAACATTTATTAGCGTAAATTAACATGTTATAGAATGTTACTTGTCTTATTGTTCATGTTACTAAATTTGAGTTACCTGTAATTACCTTTTAAACGACCAGATATTGTAAAAAGCATTTATACTATCAGCGTATAGAGGTCACACTCATAGTCAGTAATAGTGGCGGAGCCACATACACCAAAGGGGTGTCACTTCACCCGAAAATTACACTGTAGCAAGGTAATTTAAAAAAAAATATGTATGTATACTATATAATGAACTTCTTGATGAATTTATTTCTTTATGTTTTCACTCCCCTTTATGAAAATCTTTGGTCCGCCACTGATCAGTAACCTATATGATAGTCCCTTATGATAGTTGCTATACATGCAGTTTTACTTCTGTCCATCTTGAATAAATCTAGTCCACTCTAGGTTCATCGGCAAAAGCTGATTTTATGTAACAAAACTTGTTTAAAAGAACATCTGGCAAATAACTTAATCATATACTACCATGCTACAATCTAATTGTACTTCTATACAGTTCTAGGGCAATTCAATCATTTAAGGACGAACCAATTTTCAATCTTGTACCAGAAACATTGGTGTCAAAAGCCTCCACCATTCGCCAAGTAGGATCAAATGATTTATCTTCGCGCCATATACCATTGGAAGTGAAAGCATCCCTATTTCAGAGTTTCTGACTGGACTAGCTGTTTCGAAGAGGAAAACTGCAATGTTTATAGAAGCCAGTATGCCTCTGCATTAAGAGAGGCCCAAAGAGTTAGAAAATAGTATACATGACTAAAGTATAAGTAGCAATTGCAAAATTTCTGTAGGAAGTTGGTGTCTTACATCAAGTAAAAACTAGATGATTCTTGGTTTGAACTGCCAATGTCCTTAGCTTTTAACTTCATGTACTGTTTTAGTTTCTTAGCCCTGCCACCAATGTTGATCATTTTCATGGAAAAATATGATGCTTCTTCAAATGTTTCGTCGTCATCAGAAGACGAAAAAGCATGCAATTTTGAGTCTGCACCTGAACAAGATAAGTATAAGGTTTTCTAGATCACAACAATATAACTGATAGTACAAAGTTAGTCCATAAAATAGCATTGCTTGCATCCTTACCTCCATTGGCTTTTCCATCTATCTCATTCGAAGATGAGGCTCCTGTGCTATTATGGAGCTTCTTGAAGTAAGAATCTAAGGCTCTCAGTTGCTTCTCCTGACTGTTCAATGTAGATTTCACTGTCCAAAATATTCTTCTCTGAGAATTATGTGAAAGCCGCGATTCGAAGAGGTGCATTCTTTTCGTCTCCCTATATACATGATTTATTTTAGGCAAAACTGGCTGCGGAATGCATTCCAATAATACTGTAGTGCACACCATTATATGTTTTTCAGCAATGTACGGGTTCCTTAAGGTAATGAATGGTCATTCTTGCTAGTGACCTGAGATATATTTTTGTGAATTGAGAAAATTAATGTCAACCTTTCTTGTACATAAACTTCTGCATCCAAAGAAGATTTGTATCAGAACCAAATGCACTTTCATTTTGTATGATATCAACTTATTGTATGAACTACAAATTAAGTTTATGGAAGTACACCTTACAATTTACTAAGCCTCAGTGGGGTGCCATCATTGGCGAAGCCAGGAAATTCAATAAAGGTGCTTGCCAGTGGGCTATGCAAGGGTGTTCAAAGGCTATTTTTAACAATAACAAGTAGTAATAATTTACCTATTTTTCGGCGAAGTTGGGCCAACATAGCTTTGCTCCTGGGTGTCATGTATGAGAGCCTCTATAAAAATGTGTTACAATGTGAAATTTTCTTCAAAGTCCTTAAATATTTCTAGTGATGCAGCTTCTGAAAGCAATATATTATATATGGCGCGTTTTGCTTGGGCAAGAATTCTTTTAGGGACTTTTTACCTTATGAAAATATTATTCTGCATTATAGCAAGTTACGTGCCTTATTTTGACATGTTGTCCCATGAATGAAAAACTCATATTTGAAGGAGCAATTGTAATATCACTTCCTAATTGACTTTACTAATTCTAATCCTAATTTAGTGCAGTGATAATATATAGTCCATCTCAAGATTTAGCTCCATCACATGCCAGAACACTGAACTGCCTTACACACAATGAACTATTGCAATGAAACTTTCAATCATGGATAACAGCAAATATTAGATCATTAAACTCTGCAAACCCAACCCCTTCTTGATCTCGACATAAAATAACATGCTACAGAGACTTTACTATTCTACCTTTACTTACTATAAAAGAAGAGAGTACTGTGTAGTAAAAAAAGAGAATTAAGTATATAACATATGACCTTTAGAGAAGAACTAAAAGTGATCGTCCGAGATAGTTGGAGAGATGTCCATAGCCACAAGTACCAGCGGCCTCATCAGTTCCATTTATTGCAGGGAAAGGATTACAGTATTAATATTGATTAGTAGAAGATAAACAGTGTCTAAAAATATCCTTAAGGGTCGTTTGGTATGAGGTATAACATGGGATATCCTAAATTAAGTCTGGGATTAAATTTTTACCTTGTTTGGTTGGAGATATAAACCAAACAAGGTATAAATTTAATCCCAGGCTTAATCCAGGAATCAGGATATCCCATCTTATCAACCTTATCCCATCAAATGTGAGATTATTTTATTTCATCTCTCACTTGATATATTATAATCCAAGAATTATAATCCCGGGCTTACCAAACGACCCCTTAGGCTATGGAAGACTTACGAAGAAACAGAAAGATCCAAATGAAATTGTACCTTATCACCATTGTCCCACTAAATCTTTGCCACCTGTAGTAAAAGCACTCCCATAGCCAGTATTTGGGCTTTGAGCAGGTCCCACTAAATCTATTTCGTTAAACCAGGATTAAATGCTCGAAAAGAAAATGTTTCTTAGGTCAACTTAGACCGCGTATATTTCCTCCGTTTCAATTCATATCAACCATATTTTCTTTTTAATCTGTGTCAAAATAAATGATTTCTTTTCTTATTTGGAAACAATTTATCGTATGCAATGATTATAGGAACACAAAATATATGTGCCTCATTTTTACACCACAAATTCAAAAAAATTCTTTCTTTTCTTAAACTTCGTGCCTCGTCAAATAAGTTCACATAATTTGAAATGAAAGGTGTATAATTTTCCTCCCCCTTCTTTTTCTTAGTAACAAGTGGACAGTAGAGTTGCATATGTTTAAGTAGGCTATTCTTCACCGAGGGAACCACCAACACTCCTAGGGAAAGCTATGTTCGCCAAAAAGTTAACTACATATAAGATAAAATATTGCTTGTTACGTTATTGATTAAAAATAGATATTGCACACTCTTACATAGCCCACTGATAAAGTGTGTTCAAAATTTGAACGTCCTTATTGAATTTCCTGGCTTCGCGCACTACTCATTTATGTCTTGAGTTTATGATATGTAGGCTTTCTTTGAGTAAATATTTTTAACATTGATATTATCAGTAAACTTTTGTTTATGTGATAGCACATTAGTTACTGGAGTATATATAGCTTTATCTTACAAGTGATATAATTATATAAATATATTTTGCACTACCAATGCAAAAAACTTACGCCATATAAACTCTAGTAAAATTACTAGTGCATATCATTACATTATTTTATATATTACTCTAGTAAAACCATCAGTATTTCATTCTTACGTATGAAGTAGTTTCGTGAATTAATAAAGTACTCTCCAACATGCGTATGAAGTTGAGTTTGGATATAGGTTTCGTTAACCCTCTTCTCAAGCTTTAGATGTTACAATCAAGAACTCTTATGATGTTTTGACAATATACCGCTGTAAAGCTAAGGTACTAGACCAACAAGATTTGGCCATAAAATTTGGGAGTTTTTTTTTTTTTTTTTTTTCAAATATCTCTTTGTTTAGAGATTTTAACTATTTTTCAAAATCTTCAAAACTCAAAAACAACTCTGTCTGAAGTTTTCTACTCACAAAACTTCAAATTCTTTTCAAGTAAAATGCATGTCCAAATACAATTTCAACTTTCAAAAACCAGTTTCAGTTCCATCTTCAAAAAGTCTTTTTCTTTTCCAAATTTCAATCAAATCTATGTCCAAACACTAACTTAGTTAGAACTTTTTGAACAAAGTCATTCTTGTAAACTCTTCTTTCTCTTTCAAAATTAATAGGACTGCTGCAATATTAATTAAGTGCTTTCTTTTTCGAGTATCTTTCTCAGTTAATATCAGTTTCACAATCACGAACCATATGCAATAATTGGACATGGTTAAAACAACAGTATGTTTGACTAGATTCTTTTACACCCGTAGCACATAATTTTGGTTTCTAACGGAAGCATGCATGCACGTGATATATAGTCAAGTTGTCAGCTCTACTCAGAACAAAATTATGTTACAAGAAAGAGAAAGAATATAAGTACATAACATACCTAGAAGGCAAAAAAACAGAAAAAGATTAAAGAAAAAAAATATTTTCTGAACTGCTGCACTTTAATTTGTTCATGTTCCTCTAAATAATAGTACTGGATTTTGTAGTATCTAAGAAAGAAGAGAGAATTGAACAGTAGTGATAAAAGGGAAAGAAAGAATCTTTCAATCCAAAAGCAAGCTAAGGACATAATATAGTTCCATTTAACATCCATTTATATGGCAAAGAAAAATGTTCCTTATTGATTTACAGCTAGTAGTACGACTATTATGCTTTTTTTCTCTCATAGTACATAAACTCCTCCATGACAAGCATCCTGCACCAATTACTTCCCTGTACCTGTACCTGCTCTGCTTCCCTTTGTAATTGTTATTATTATTAATACTCTCTTCCACCTGCACCTCATCCTCATTTCTTTTTGTGTCTTCTTCTCCTCTTGTTTCTTTCACTTCCACCTACAAATAAACATTTCACGTACACATTACTATGGAATTCTATTCAATGTCACTATCTCTGTTTGCATGTGATTGATTCTCAACTCAATCCATAATATCACTTCCATTACGAAATCACTTAACTCGTGTCATAAACAATATATCATCCTTATTTTTCTTTGCACTTGAATTATATACAGCAGATTACTTACTATTTTTACGAGGTTACCTATTACCGCTACGATAGAGATTTACCGTTAATTACGTTATAAGTAACTCAATTTGTGTAAATAGGAGTTTCTTTTACTGTGGTGCATTGAATTCTTGTTTTACACATTTTCTTTTAAGATGCTTTACCTGAAAAAGACGACTATGATACAAGGCAATGGTAAAGCTCTTAGGGTTGTTTGGTAAGCGGACTAAGTTATCCCGAGATAATAATCTCAGGACTAGCTACTTTATCCTACTTGGGAGGTGGGATAAAATAATCCCAAGTTTGATGGGATAAGGGAGGTATACATCAACCAAACATGGTATAAATTTATTTCCTTACCTTATCCCGCGTACCAAATAACCCCATAGAATCTTTTAAGAATCTTAAACTAACAGTTATCGGAGTATAAAATAGCTGGAAAGAAGAAAAGAAAAGAAAAAAGGTGAGATAATTCAGCCACCTAAAAGAAGAAATGATTATGCTCTACTATATATAATAACATGAACAATATAATAAACTAAAATATATTAATAGATAAAAGAATTTTATACTTTAGTGCATAAAAGTTAAATTCACTTTGATAAAGGAGATGTCGATATGGTACTAGAAAGAAACTTTTCTTTGTTGCATGAATTATTGAGAAGATGACAATTCCTAAAGAATCTTTTCGGTGGAGCGCATTACTTTTTTCGACCTTTTTCCTCTACAAGCACAGCTAATAACCATTTCTAGTAAAATCAAACTAAAATAAAATGGAAAAATAAGTGAAAGCTACGATATATGTCTCACTCGTTCTAAGAAGCAGCACAAGAACTTATTTAGTGCCCACAATTACAAATGCAAGTAATGTCATTTTTGCATGTGCATGGTACTTCATAATATATATATGGTTAACGATGCTCTAGGGACCAATTAGTTGTAAAGTCCCCTACCTAGTACGAAATTATCATTTTTGAGTTCTTGTGGCGTAGTCAAGAATTTCGTCGAAGGTGTTTAAACTTTAAACAAGTCAGTAATTTTTTTTTAATCCATGAATACTGTATCAAATTTTTAAATCAAACTACCCAACATTTAACTACACAATTAAAAAAAAATTAATAGAACTATAATGTTATAAATTAAAATTAAAATAACATTAGAAATTTTAATAATAAAAAGTAAGCATAAAACCAAAGGAAAGAGGGTCGAGAGAATTTGTAGTTTCTAAAGAGCTTTCGTTGAAGAAATTTTTGTAAAGCTTGACTTTTAAATTATAAAATTTATTTAAGAAATTATTTTTAAGATTACTTGTTTATTTCTATACAAATTTTAAGTTTTAAGAGTTGTTTTATTAAAAAATTTAGATTGAAAAAGAATCAAATCGATCACACATGATCGACAGGACTTTAAACACTTGAATAACACGTCACTTTGAACACATTGATCAGCTAGACTGTCTCACTCAACTGTGTTAAGGATGTTCAAAACATAGGAGTAATTAACTATTGGAATTTGTCATAGGAAATACCAAAATATTACGTACCAGTTTCTCAGATTTTAATTCAAGAATAGTCATAGGTGAATCATCATCATCTGCTTCACAGCGTTTTGTAGATCTTTCCTCAATGGATGGAGTACGAGCAGGACTTGGACTCCTTGAACTTATGTAAGCTGAATTACTGCTCTGTATTCCCACATCTCTAGTAATTCCACCCTTCTTCTCTAAAATAATTTTAAAAATGTACAAAACAGTAAGCGACGTGAGTCGAACAAATGACATAATTTAAGTTATATACACTGACAATGTAATTTAATTAATATATTATAGTAACGAAGAAATGGAAAGAGAACAAGTGTTTAATTAGACCTTTGCTTGGAATTTGGAATTCAACTTCATGTATAGGCAAATGAGGTACTACTTTTGTAGGAGGTTTTGTTTGGAATTGTCGAGTCTGAAATTGAGATGGATAAATCAAAGGTGCAGACATGGTGATTTTGTTGGCTATTTGGCGAAATGATCTCCCACTTAGTGTTTTTGCAGATAGACATTCCAAAGGAACTTCTCCTGATAATGGATTACAGATATATTTCTCAGCTTCATTCCACTTGGAATTTAGAGCCAATCCATCTGGTGACATGTATTCCCAACTATATATTGTTTTTGCCTGCAATGCTGCGCACTCAAACAAACAAACCAAAAATTATGTGAAGTTGAAAAATGGAAGAATTTGGCGATGCTAGCGCAGCCTAGTGCTCTGGGGGAAGGCCCGCAGCCCAAGCGGTGTGATGCAAACAGCCTACTCTAATGTAAACATCATGAGTGGCTGCTTCTGCGGTTCGAATATGTGACCTAAATATCACACAGACACAACAGTATTGTTGTTCCAAGGCTCCCTTTTGAACATACACGTGTGCTAAAGAAATTAAAATATCATTCTGAACTCATTGACGCTAGACGTTGTAAAAGACAGAAGTTTTGACTGATATGCTAAAAGACTCACCTTTAAGGGCAGTGGTAAAAGAATAAGTTGAAGGGTCAATTTCTTCTGTAAAAAAAAAGATTAAAACTTTATAAGAAAATAATAATGATGAGGGAAGAAGGATATATATAGTGTTAGTTGTATTACCTCTTAAGATGTAGCCAGGGGAAGAAGCAGTACTTGAAATAGATATGTTTGATCTAAAAGACTTGGCATCTTCTCTGAAACTTCTAATATAAGAAGCTGAAAATCTTCTTGAATTCGTATTTTCTCTGCTAATTTTGGCCTTTAGACTCCATTCTTTCAAGTTGAAGTCTCCATCATCTCTTCTTCTTGAACTTCCAATAGTTGACTGTTCCATGCTAGGTTCTAGTTTCATAATAATGAAGATTTTGGTGTTCTTTAAAAGTTGTTCTCTTTTTAAATAAAAAGAACTTTTGACTGCAGAATCAGCAACCAAAAATAAAGATGCTAAAATAGCAGCTGCTCAACAAGTAACTTCCAAAAACTAAGCCTCAGAGATTTCAAATTTAAATTTCTAATTTGAAAGCAACCCACGCCCTCTTTTTGAAAATAAAAGAAAAAAACAAGAAAAAATTAATGAGGTTAAAAGTGGGCCAGATGAATATTTGGTTTATCTGCAAATAAAATTTAAGGAGAGCCTGAGAGGTCCAATCTGATATTGGTTGTTTTACTTACAAAAAAGGAGGGGAAGTTTGGTGACTAAAGTGAAGTAGAGTAGGTAAATATACCCCGTACTGGACATACAATTTGGTATATCATAACTAATGACCATTTGTTCATCTTTCTTTTTCTGATGGGTCACCGTTTTGTTCTTCAATTCCCAATTTAGGGTGCTGAAATGGTATTGTGGTCCATCTTAATATTTGGTACAAATGATATAGCCTTGTGTACATGAGATGAATGTAACCAATCTTGATTTTGTTAATTTTCTTGTTTAATTTTAGTTGAACAATCGCTTCCAATATGCACCATAATATTGTTCTATGTAAGCGGGCAGGTTTTGGCCTGGTTGGCTTTTCATCCACCGTTGGTTTTCTTATTTGCATGATATACCAAAATACGTATTCTCCTAACATATAGGGTAAAGTTGCATACAATAGACTCTTGTGGTCCGATTCTTTATATTCTCCTGACAATAGCACTAGTAATTCCTCCAACGCCATCCATCGAGTGGCGAAGCCACATGGTCATAGGGGTGGTCAACTGACCACCCTTTATCGAGAAATTACACTGTGTACATAGGTAAAATAATACGTTTTAGAGGTATATAACACATATTGAACACCCTTTGTCGGAATTTTCTTTTACTTCTTTTAAATTTGAACACCCTTGGAAAAATTCCTAGTTTCACCGCTGCATCCATCAGATGAAAGAGCATCAAGATGTAGCTTTTCCCCTTCTTGAATCCACAATATACTCCCTCATGTTTGGAAGAAAAAAGTGAAAGAGAAGGAAACTATTGTTTAGTCTCTAAAAAGTTACTAATAAGCCTAGCAATGCTTTGTAATTGAAGCAGCCAACATTGAAAGGGACAAGTGGAAATACCCGCCTTGCCATATTCAAAATTTTAAGAGAGGAAAGTTATTTATTATGCAAATTAAAATTCTTTAATTCAATAAAATTTCAAAGTGTAATAAAGACATATTAGGCGAGAAAATCCAATTGATGGCCATATCGTTGAGATATTTGGGAGGGGATAAAATTTCAGTGTGGGTTATTTTCATTGTGAGTTGGAAAGATTGTATCCAAAGAGAAAGGAGAATAATGAATATAGTGAGAGGATGAAATTTAGTTGGCGTTTGGAGATAAAAAAATGTGAGATTTAAAAAAAGTTATTTTAAGTTAACTTAAAAAGAGTATTTAAACATTAAAATTGTGTTTGAATATGTATTTCACTTGAAAATATATCATTATTTTGTAAGAAAAAAACATTACTTACTTGGAAAAAAAGGTAAAACACATTTTTTAAAATTTGAAACTCATATTAAGACTTTTTTTTAAAAACTCATCTTCAAAAATTCAATGAAATATATACCAAATACTCCGTCATATTTTAAAGATGAGTTTCAAGAAAGTAAAAAATTGTATGAACAAACGGTCCATAGTTCGGAGGGAAGTTTGAATTTATGTGAATATATTTGACTGGACAAATAGTTTTAAAAAAAAATACTAAAACTTTTAAACTTATGGTATAAAATGAAACACATATTTTATGTGGCTATAAATTAAATCATAAAAGTAAATTATGTTCGAATAAGAAAAAGAATCATTCTTTTTTTGCACGGACTAAAAAGAAAACAATAAAAGAGAATTAGTTATATTTGTGGACATCCATGAACACATGTGAAGATGTCAAGATCATCCTCGTAATAATTAGGGGTAGGCTACTAGGAGGGTAGGTCATTATGTTGTGGGCACATAGTCCTTGTCAGGTTTTGTCTCAAGTGTATGCAAGGTAGGTTTCATATGGCAGTTTAGATAGATATTCAATTGTCTCATCTCACATTTAGCCATTTGATCCTTAAAACAGAAAAAGATGTCGATCATTTTCGACTGTCCCACTTTTCTGTTTTGTAATGAATGTTTCTTACACGATTCTTAAATTTCTTTTATCATATATATGTATGCATAATTTGAGTAGTTAAATCGAACTCACAAAATTCTACCTCTAAACTACTATTTGTACGCTCCCAACTCTTGAGTGGAAATGAGAATCCAACTTTATTTTCTGTCCCTAATTTTGAATAGTGATTTACCCGAACTTGTTCAGTTGTTTACAGTCAAAAGACAGACAAGGAAATGATGTCCAAAGAATCTTTGCTGTACAACTCATCCGGACCACACTTCAAACAGCAGCTAGCCGATAAAAAGGAACACAAGCCTCAATTACTTTTTCTTCATGATTCTACCTGGTTGTTACAGTTTAAGCTTCATTTTCTCAACAGTGAAAAACTATACAACACCAGTAAAAGTCCAGTCGGCATGATCCTCGGCCAGAAAGACTAAATCAAAATTAAGCTACATACAAGTAATGAACTTACACAGCGGTGAAGAGTCATAGATGGTGAAAACAAAATATTATATTCCACTTAAGTCACCAAGTTGAGTTATACAGTATCTATAGTACTCGAGAAAGGCAAGAGATAATAGCAATAAAGAGATAGATCGTCCAAGGAAATTGTTACCCCGCTAATTAACATCCTCGAGATGATTCTCGACTACAATTATGAAGATGCTAAAGACTTCTTATTCCATAATCTGTGGTCTAGGAATAACGATGTAATATGACAGCTTAAGTATACGGCTCCAGGTATCAGTATAACCATAACCCCATCTCCGACATACATAATTCTAACAAGCTTATTACAGACAGAAGCTAGCTTCCAACAACAAGCCGATATTAAACCAATACAATTGCAGAAACCCTCTTACCACACGTCTCAACATGGATGCTTGATCTCATACCCATCAATGTTGAGGATTCCAGTAGAAATGACCAGGAACACATGTAACACTTATATCATCATACATGTAGCTTCAGTGGTTACAATGCACTATCTTTGCAGTCATGGAAGTCGTGCAGCACGCAGGCATCAATTGCTGAAAGAGTTGACCTCGCCCAACAGCCAATAGTCAGATCCTCCAATAGCTTCTCTACTAACAAAAACACAATATAAGGTATAAATATGTTTCTTATACAACCTGCTTCTGATGCATTAATTATATGGTGTATCAAATAATTCACTGGAAGTAAAATATGAAACCAATAACTAAATTTCGACCCAGATACTACAGTAGAAGATCTAGTAGAATTATCAATTATCCACCCTTCACAAGTTATCCGAGAAATAATGACATCTCAACCAGATTAGACTCCATCATAAAAATGTAGTAATTCTTTAAAATTCTTCTATCCATAACTCATGCCACCACACACTCATATTTGTGGTGAAGGATTTTTTTTTTTTTTTTGAGAAAGATGCCACCACAACCATATACTTCACAAACAATGCATTTATCAATATTTTGTAGATGCATTGAATAGTTACAGGTAAACTATTCGTGTGGAATAGATTATGCTACAGAGTCCTCTATGCGACCCTTTAACCAATCCAGTTTCTCAAATGGTCTTTCACAAAATACTTCTGAACCCTAAAAACACTAGCAAGTTCTTAAATACATCTCTCCCAGATACTGAAAAGTTTTTCATCTGGTAGAGATAGTGAGAAATGAAAAGATCAAGATGCTTACTTCAAGAGCTCAGTCTCCTTCACTTGATATGAACCATTTGATAGATATTGACAACTGCAGCTCAAAAACTGCTCAACACCCACAAAAGAAGTACACAATAGCCAGGTGAAACAAATGAAGATGACCAAGTTCCAAAAATTAGAGGAGGAGCATTTGTAATAAAAACAAATCACTTCTAATACTTACTCCTCGCACAAGAGAACTCCAGCAAAACCACCTGATTGGCATTACTTTTCTATCCAAATGTGAAACATGAATAACCTGCAAAAAAAGACGAGAAAAGGTTTATATTTCCAAGTCTTCAAAAGCTAAAGGGTGCATGGGTTTATTTTATAAAGCACTGAAAACATGAAAAAATTTCTTCATAAGAGCAAACAAAACAACTTGATAGTTACATGTAAGATAACTCATGTAAATATCTTTTTGACACCAATCAAGCAAAGAAATTTCTTTCAATGCCCATACGAAATCACCTTGTCAGAATCCAAAATACTGGTAGAAAAATTATGTTAACGAAGGGGAGGACTCACTGACCAAAAAGAACCACTCTGCATCTCTAGGAAATTGCATATGCAAACATGCTTCCTGCAAATAACAGAGGGCGTGATCAGCAGAAGTTCTTTATAACAAAGAGGTTGTTTTCCACCAATGACTGCAATATCTAGGGCTAATGCTTCTAGTATATAAGTCAACAAATTACACCTGCAGGATGTTGTAAATTAATATTTAAAAAGTCAACTCACTTATTTCGAGCATAAAACTCAATAAATCGAACAGGCATAATGTTGTCATTAATTATTTTTTGGTAAGCCGGGTAAGGTAATATATATATATATATATATATATATATATATATATATATATAAAATTCTGGGAATAGTAGAGTTGATGTGGCACCTCTCAAAGATGAGGATTACTATTTATCTTTTTTCCTGTTTGTTTGCCTTTTCCTTCATTCCACTCACTGAAAATTGAACATTTTAATTACCGTCATATTATTGCATCTCATTACATCTCAATAATCATAAAAACAGTTACAGAAAACTTCTCATCTTCATTGCCAACTTAATTGCAGGGATATCAAAGGACAGGACAGATGTTGCAAAAGAGACAATTCTGTTCCTATTTTTCTCTTTAAAAGATTAAGATTACACAAAATAAGAAACATTTGCTTGCAAGGTGGCTGAAAAATTTCCTTAAGCATATTAGGAGAAGTAGTCACGATTAACATTAAGTCTTTTTGTTCTTCTTTTTTACCATAAAATAGCAAATGCAAATGCATCATCCATTTTATCCACGGCAGAGCTGCAAATTCTTTGGGTTGAAGATGAAACTTATCTTCTTTGTACTACAACCAAATGGCTTTTCACACAAAGGTATGGCCGTTCCTTAATAAGATTAAATATCCTTAGTACAGACGGTAACCCCGAGATTGTTCTTTGGAGAGGTAACTCTATCTCTACTCTATGATTTTTTTCGCCAGATACTTCCTTAAGGAAAAAAGGAAGGAAACAAAAGAATCTCTTAATTTGTTGAGCAACAAAGAAAAAACATTTGTATTTTGTTTAATAGCGCATTTTGCAATATTATTATACGTGTTAAAAATGCTTAAAATAAGTGTATAAGATGTACAATTTGTAATAGGCTTCCAAATTTTCATTTTAGATTCCTACGACTTAGACTATGTAATTATTTTATTCATTACGATTAGATTGAATTCGTAAATATCAAATATGTTAATTCAATATTAATGTACAATTTTGCCTAGAATAATCGTTGTTCAAGGAAAAAAGAAAAAAATTATGCAGTTTCCCTCTATTTTAAATAGATTGTGTATTTTACATAGATATTATTCATAATGGCACTATCTCTTTTTCTTCAATTGATTTAATATGCGGAGTTTTATTTTTAATATTGACCACATATCGATGGGATCATTAGAGATGAATTAATTTATTTATTACAATGCAGTTATTAGTTCTCTTTTAAATATTTTTTTGTGTATATAAAGATCTTTATTTTTCTTCATTTTTTGATCAGTTATATGTAGTTATTTGCTAGGAGCTTTGATAGCATTCAATTCCTTTAGATTGTCTATGTATATAAGTTAAACTTCTTTATTTTTGTGATCTTCTTCTGATTCTAATATGTACTTCTATTTTATTTTACTTTATTTTGTTGTATTTGTGAATGGAAAATTTTGCAAATAGATATCCAAAACATGTCACAGCAAATGATTATCTTATATTGATAATTTCTTATTTGTTGGACTTAACATTAGTAGAAATTCTTTACCAGGAATGGAGTAAGCTACCTTTAGATTGTCTATGTATATAAGTTAAACTTCTTTATTTTTGTGATCTTCTTCTGATTCTAATATGTACTTCTATTTTATTTTACTTTATTTTGTTGTATTTGTGAATGGAAAATTTTGCAAATAGATATCCAAAACATGTCACAGCAAATGATTATCTTATATTGATAATTTCTTATTTGTTGGACTTAACATTAGTAGAAATTCTTTACCAGGAATGGAGTAAGCTACCTTTAGATTGTCTATGTATATAAGTTAAACTTCTTTATTTTTGTGATCTTCTTCTGATTCTAATATGTACTTCTATTTTATTTTACTTTATTTTGTTGTATTTGTGAATGGAAAATTTTGCAAATAGATATCCAAAACATGTCACAGCAAATGATTATCTTATATTGATAATTTCTTATTTGTTGGACTTAACATTAGTAGAAATTCTTTACCAGGAATGGAGTAAGCTACCTTTAGATTGTCTATGTATATAAGTTAAACTTCTTTATTTTTGTGATCTTCTTCTGATTCTAATATGTACTTCTATTTTATTTTACTTTATTTTGTTGTATTTGTGAATGGAAAATTTTGCAAATAGATATCCAAAACATGTCACAGCAAATGATTATCTTATATTGATAATTTCTTATTTGTTGGACTTAACATTAGTAGAAATTCTTTACCAGGAATGGAGTAAGCTACCTTTAGATTGTCTATGTATATAAGTTAAACTTCTTTATTTTTGTGATCTTCTTCTGATTCTAATATGTACTTCTATTTTATTTTACTTTATTTTGTTGTATTTGTGAATGGAAAATTTTGCAAATAGATATCCAAAACATGTCACAGCAAATGATTATCTTATATTGATAATTTCTTATTTGTTGGACTTAACATTAGTAGAAATTCTTTACCAGGAATGGAGTAAGCTATAATGTGATAGATATAAATAAACTTAGAGGACTTAACAGGGGCATTTATATTATTCATATAGATTTTTCACCATTTGGCCTTATACCACTACTCTTACTTGAACTGATTGTTTTTGTTGCTAGGTGGCTTGAAGATGACATAAATGAACATACAGAGATATTATATGGTGTCAAATATTGTGAATCGCTTCCAATTTAAAGCTTTCCAAAACTTCAATTGGAAATATTCAGATGATTGTATTGGGATTATCAATTAGGTATAAGCAGAATACAATGATCTTTTTCTTTTATTTTCCTTTTTGGTAAAGCTTTATTTTTTTATTATCATATTAGTTTTACTTTCTCGCATTTATGACGTAAATGTATGAATTAATTTCTTTTTACTTTTATTTTGCTTATCAACAACTAAAACAAGTTTGTATATTTCTTTTTCATTTATCAATGAATTTACTAATTTTACCTTTCGAATTATTATTTTTATGACCGCGCGAAGCGAGGTCAAATTCACTAGTTTCATTAAAAAAGGGGCAAAAACGTGCCCGAATACAGTCGACTACTATTGAAAAGGTCAAACTAACTGACCAACAGTTGCACAAAAGAAAGAATTACCTTGTAATGGATGACCTCAATCATGTTAGTTTAGCTTTGAATTTGAACTATACTCTTTATTCAAGCACGCTAACTACCTTGATTGAATTTTTACTCTTGTCATTAGTAGGAACATTTTTAGGGATGCATGCTCCAGATATAATTTTAGTTGTGCGTACCTTGTCCAAGAAGCAATACTGTATTTGCAGCCAAAGCTGCAATTTCTTGGACCTTTTCACTGGAAAATATTGCCTGCACAACTACATAAAGGTAAAAGAAGAGAACAGTTACTTAAGTTGCTAATAGCTCTAACTTTATAAATGATCAGTAATGATACAATCAGTGGTCAGAAAAGACCAACCAGGCATTTAATCAAAATTAATTCATCCTTCTTGGAATAATCTCAAGGAACGGAACATTTGCAAGTTGAATAAACATGCAGAATTGTTGAAAGACTGAGACGCTCTACGAATCAGATGATTATACTCTTAAGAAGATCCAAAAAACTCAGGGAGGAAAAAGAAAGACCAGGATTTATCTGGCTAGATGATCCATCGAAGATAACAACGATGCTCACTGAAAACCAAACCACCAATCACCTGATGGTAGACAAATACAGTATTGATGACCTTTGAAGGCAGCTTTTATATGACATAGTCATGAGCACCTTGGGAATCTAATGGAATAACCCATGTACCCTCTTAAGTCCCAAATGCCACTTGGATTGTGATAGCACAATGCATTATCAATAGAAAAAAGGGAGCTGATAATACAAGGATGGCAGTCTTAAAATAAACAAATGAATGTTCTTCGTCTAAGCATATCCTCATACATGTAAAACCATCCGAAGTTTGAACTGAGTGCATATTTGGTGTTACATATCATTTTAATAGGCAACTGAATCAGAATATTAAAGGCATAGTTCATGATATAAAATGCTTCCCTATTTTAGAAACAAGATAATACATGAAAAACAATACCTGAAGTATGTACAAGCTTCTCTGCAGGGTCTTTGCTGTCAGTTTGATTGACAGAAGCCTCCATGTCCGCCGCCACCATCATGTGAACAGTATGGAGTGCATCTGACATCCAAACAGTCTGTGATCCTGAAAAGATAGAACATTCAATGGCATTACAGAACACAGTTTTTTATTCTCATGATAAAGCTAAAGGAGAGCGCTGATATTCTATGACATAGCTTTTTTATATATATTTCTGAAGCAAGATATTAGTGAACTAACACGGTGTTACGTCCCCCAAAAAGAACAAAATGAACACAAAGTTATGAATTGAAAGGGATGGGCTTATACTTGTAGAAGAATCTGGAAAAACAACGAGCTTTCGAACTTTCATGTTGTGAGTCAACTGTTTCATGTGATAAGGAGTCTCTGATCCCTGGACAGAAGTTGCCAGGAACAATAGGTGAAGATTTCCTTCAGAGTCCAAGATCAGATACTTGGTTGGAGACAAGGCCTGAATGCCAATTGCTTTTGCTGACTTAGCCGGCATCTTGATTGACTCGAAATTATCATCCTTGCTCTTGAATGCCACAAAGCTTACAATCCATTCTCTGGAATCTTGTCTAAGTTTCACAGACCTTAACTTTGCTGCAAGTTAGAATGCACAATCAGCAGCTGTAATAATTGACAAAATTAGAGCCTCAAGATCTTAATATGATGGAAAAATCACAGAAAACTTAAAGCAAGTTGTAAATGATACATTATTACGTTTTTAAAATAGCAAAAAATAGCAGAGGTACCTTAGTCACCAAAATTAAGACTAGACCAGCCCCAATAAAAGTAAAAAAGGAAATAAAAATGGTGATGGAGGCAGACATGAAAATAGTAGCAACTAGGGATTTTTTTTTTTACTGGAAATAAGTATAATAATCTCCTACAAGCCTTGTCATGCATTCATATCTTTGAGCGGGTGAAAGAAACACAGAGGAGGTACAGAGGACAAGAAACGGAATGCCAAGTGTTCCGCACCAAAATTCAAAGATGAAATAAGGGCTAAAGTAGTGGTGTTGTTGAAATAAGGGCTAAAGTCTTCAGTTTGGTCATTAGCTTCACTAATTCACACCGCACTCTATGACTTTAACAGTGACATCATACAAATCATTGGTGTCATGCTTGTTTAGTACTATTTTTCATTAGGAAGGGTCTGTCACAAATGGGGGAAAAGGACAAAATATTGCAACCCTAACCTGTTGATTTATAGTTTGGAACAGGGAAGTTACCCCCTCCATCACAAAATACTTGACCTACTCTCTCTTCTGTCATCCATCTTGAAAAACATTACCAATATTTTTAACAGAACTTTTCTCTGCATCCTAACTCCTAAAATTCAAGAAAATATAACTAATGCTAGTTCACATTATCTCAAGGTTGATTTCACATCTTTCTAAATAACTACTTCAACCTTTCACATTTCAAAAAATATATTTAAACGTGTATGAAACTCAATACAATAATAAACTCAAAAGATACTCAGTACCCATGCAGGTAAAGGTAGAACTGGAATAAAGCATCACCATTATTCCAACATATATGCTAATCCAAGACTGTAACTGAACCAGATAATTTCCATGAGGGCACCAGCTCATTCAGTTTCTTCACTCTTGATGATACCTTTCAGGCCATAGATGTGTTTAGTTTCCAAGACAATAAATGTGTCTCTCAGAATGGACGAGGAGGGAGGAAGTGTATCGTCTAAAGAGAACTCACAACATAATTAAAGCCGAATCTTTGATAAGTCAAACAAAATATTACACCGGTTACAAGTCAACCAATCAATGGCGCCTCAATTCAAATTATTCAGGGTGTGCTATAAAAATCCCTTTTTTGATAAAGTAAGTAGTTTCATATTCATTGATGGCATCAAGAAGATGCAATGGATACAAAAGAGAACGTTAGCTCCATAACATGACTACTTTCTAACATAAGATCAGGAAGTTAGCAAAATCAGAAAAATGATCAATATTAATTACTGAACACAAGCTACTGAGAAGACATTTAGGGATAATAATCCTCTGTATCCATTCTGCTCTATTCACGTTCATTTCATTTTGATACTAACTAATTCTAAGAGTTCTCTAACACTAGAGGTTGTGTACATCTCACTCTTATCCCTATACGAATATACAAGTCTCTAACCAGAATAAAGTGACGCTTTGACGAACACCCAGCAATGAATACACAAGTCTCTAACCAGAATAAAGTGACGCTTTGACGAACACCCAGCATGTAAATAAACCTAATCCTAGTTAATTGATATCGCTTATAAGGATCCTATTATTATATTGTATTATGTTCTTAGTTAAGTCTGCTTGATTCCAAATCAATTGGACATCTTTTAGCCTGCTTTACTCAATTTG
Source organism: Nicotiana undulata (assembly GCA_005239495.1). Classification (NCBI taxonomy): domain Eukaryota; kingdom Viridiplantae; phylum Streptophyta; class Magnoliopsida; order Solanales; family Solanaceae; genus Nicotiana; species Nicotiana undulata. The sequence continues at coordinate 28,208 of ML255054.1, forward strand.
ATTTTAGGTCCTCTTTTATCATTTTTAATCATTATAATATTGCAACTATGAATCGGCACATATGGAGATCTACGTATGACATAACTAAACCATTTTAGATAACATCTCATTATATCATCCATGGGTGTTACTTATACTTTAACAGATGTGATAATATCTAACATCCGTTAAATTCTTTATATCTGCATCCATCATAACATCCTTATATCTATGAAACACATCTGAAGCTCAAATTATCCCAAGCATGACATTGTTGGTATCAGACTATTCTAATAGGGTGTATTTACCTAGCATACAAAGAAGGTACTGTTTGAAGACAATTTAGAAAGTCAAACCCCATGACTTGTGAAGTTATGGGTCTTGAGAGGGGTGCAGCGGTAGCTAAATTTGCGGATAAATAGCAGGAAACCAGTCCATTTTATTTAACCTTTCTAGGCAGCTATTTCTACTTAGAAACTAATCCAAGCAATGTATACACGAAATAACCACTAAAGTATTGCTTTTACATAGAGTACATAGACACGTTTTAAGAAGCTAATTACCCTGAGGAATACTATGATCTTACCCAATTTTATACAAAGATATGCTGGACTAAACAAAGTAAAAACCTGAGAAACATAGTAGATACATGTACAGATCCTGTATCCAGGCTTAAGCAGTCCATATCACCAGAAATGCAAAATAGCAATTTAAACCCATTAACCATTAACAGTTAGGAGTCTCCACCCTAAGCTTCTCAAATAGCTACAAAAAGACAGCAAACAAGAAAGTATTTCAGCACCTGATCCAGTGCGGTTTTCGATCCTTTCCTCCAATACACCATTGGAAGGGAACTTCAATTCCGTAGTGAATTTGTTACCATCAGCAGAACAAATCGCAGCATTAATTCCATTAATCATCCCATTTCTTAAAGACACCTTTTTTATCTCCATCTTATCTTTTTCTAACCCACCATTCAAACTCTTCGTCTCTTTCTTAATAACTCTTCCTTTGACCAATGGCCTCAAGGGTAAAACCCTAACCCCATTATTTTCCCCAAAAATCAGGAACCCAAAAGAAAGACTGATCGAGAACACCGGCAATGAACAATCAATCACAGCACACTTCATTAGCTTCACCTCATTATCCCTCAGGTGCTTCACAGCAAAAATCCAAATTTTACCATTCAAAATAGAGTAAAGAGCAAACACATTGACATCCCCAACCAATTTCAGCGAAACCCCATGAGAAACCCTAAAAACAACCCCGAACTTACTCTCGTCAAACTTCAAATCACTGTGATTGCACACAACTTTCGCCGGAGCAAAACTTTTCCGGGCGGCGTTGAGGATGTAGAAGCGGAGGAGAATGGAGGAGCCTCCGGAGATAGGAGAAGAGATGAGAAAGAGGGTAGTAGGGTTAGGGTTCCGGAGGAGGAAGAAAGCGGCGGCAGAGACGGGCGTAGGGAGGGTGGTTTGAGGAGGAGGGAAGGAGGAGGAGGAGAGAGCGAAAGGGGAAAAAGAAGGGTAGAGAGAGATAGATGAATCGGAATGGAAGAGAGCTAAAGAGAGAGAAGAAGGGTCAAAGAGGAAAGAAGAAAAGTGAGGGGGTGCAGAAGGGAAAGAAGGTGAAAAGAAAGGGGGTTTTGGGAGAAAAAGCTGATGAGCTTCAACGACCATTGTAATGAAGTTTGATGAAGAAGGAGGAGGAGGAGGAGGAGGAGGAAAAAAAAGAATGAATTTCGGACAATTTGGATTTTGGACCGGTTTTGGGGGCAATGTTGATGTTGATGTTCGGAGAAGGAGGAGACGAACCATTTCTTTTTTGTAATTAATAAAAATAATGAATTGGTTTTTGTTTGGGGGGTGAATAATGTCGTGAGTCGTGACGCACGTGAGAAAGTAAAAGTGGAGATGAAAGAGGAAAATTGATGGGTAAATTCCACTCCAGCTATGTTCACTAAACCAGATAATTACCATAATGAGATAAGTTTATATTAAGAGTACATTAATAAATACTAATATCATACCATCATACTATATTATAAAAGAAAAGTTTCAAGTTTCAAGTTAAAATACAAAAATACTCATTAAAAACTAAACGACTATTTTACCCTTCACTTAAAGACTACTACTCCAACAAATTTTTTGAACCAAATAGTAAAATTACCTTCAAAAATATATAAATTTATTAAAATTCTTTTTGATATATAGACCATTTGACCGCTCATTTTAATTTCAATAAATGATTAGGAAAAATGGATGACATTAGCCAAGTAATTAAGTAGATGAGTGTAACGAAGAGTTATAGTAAAGGTGAAAAACGAAAAGTCCTATCAAAGACATTCCCCTTCATCTCTCTGCATTGTATTGCTTATTCTTTTATTTCGATTTTGTATCTTCGTTCTATTTTCTCGGTTAAGTTACTAACTTTATATGGCTACCATATTGACATCACATATTGCAGAATCTAAAAAAATATCTAATTTTAAGTGATATTATTTTTTTATGATTGTTGTCACTTGAAACTTACATTAAGGATAGGTAATTTAACTTTGTTTGCTTGTTTCATCCATGCATATACTCATTGATGTCGAATTGTTGAAAAGCTTGATTGATGATGGTGTCTCCCGGAACCCATTGTCAAAGTCATATGTATTTTTTTCATTTTTATAGAAATATTCATTTTATATGTTAATCAAGTATATTTTTCCTTTTCAATGATTTTATGTGTTCAATCCATTTACAACCCACTGTAAATTAGAATTCACGCGCGATGATGTATTGGTAAAAAATAGGCTTCACACGTATAATACCTCTGATGACAAAGCAATCTACGTGGAACAATGGAAACATGACAGTTGTGCAAGAGTTTAGAAAGGAGTACGAGACAAAGAGGTACGGAATAATACACACAAGAGACAATTAGAAGCGGGAGCTCAAGTCTAATTGAGGAGTTGAAGAGACACAGTCATAATGAACCAGGGCAGATTCAAAGATCTTCAATCAATGAGCCAAACGTTACCGAATCAACAGTTACGATTACCTATTGTAACGTTATATTAATGGCATTATTAATCATTAATGCTCAATCATTAAGTAGAGTAGACGTTATATTAAGAAATTCCCAATAAAAGGGAGTAAAATCTCACTTGTATGGACACACTCGAACCACTATTGAAATATACTTACTTTAATGCGATCATATTGCTTTTTTATTTACAAGCTTAATTTCTATTCTTATTTAATTTCCTTGGTTATCAGAAGCTCGAGTACTTCTTAAAATAGTTTTGACTAAGAATCCAATTCTTTGGTTAAACAAATTGGTTCTGTTACCGGGAATCTGATAATCCTTTTCGCATTTCAAAACTATCCTTACTGAATCATGTCGAACACCAACGATAACAATCAACATGCAATTGGAACTCCAGTTCCATCGCCTCAAGGAACCCCACGAGGTTCAAGAGACAATTATTCAGATAGATCTTCAACTCACAACAATGATCAGGTTGGAAACGAACAAACAGGAGAGCAAGATGTTGTGAAGCAATTAATTGCTGAATATGTGAATGATGCTCTTCAAGCTTTCGTAAGGGCGCTACCAACTGTACCACCTACACCTTCTCTAAACAACACTGCAACTATAAAAAATCCACAATCTGGATTAGCTAATTTTGGAAGTAGGGGCACTCCAAACGAATCCCTTGAAGGAAGACCAGGTATGTCTAATAATTCAGATTTACAGTCTTTAATACTAACCTTGCAGAAACATGTGAAGGAACAAAACGATCGAATCGAACAAATTCCTGGCGTACCACCTGTCATCAAAGGGATTGATATTGACAAATACTCTCAACAACCATGGAAGCCGAGTGCAGCACCTTTGCCGATTCCCAAAATATTTAAGATGCCCGATATACCAAAATATGACTGGACAACTGATCCACGTGATCATGTTACTGTGTTTACCACAGGAGTAAAAGGCAACAACTTAACTAAGCAGGAAATCGAGTATGTGTTGGTCAAAAAGTTTGGAGAAACACTTACCAAAGGAGCGCTAACGTGGTATTCTCTCTTACCCGAATATTCTATTGATTCTTTTGATGAGCTTGCAGATTCGTTTATAAAAGCACATTCTGGTGCAAAAAAAGTGGAGAAAAGAATGAAAGATATATTTAAAGTAAAACAGAGAGATAAGGAGTTGCTTCGTGAATTTGTAGACAGGTTCCAGCGGGAAAGGATGTTGTTACCAAGAGTGCCTGACAATTGGGCGGCTATGGCATTTGCAAGCAACTTGAACGAAAAAAGCTCTGAAGCCACGCGGAGACTCAAAGAAAGTTTACGTGAATTTCCAACTACAACATGGAATGATGTTTACAACAGGTACATTACTAGATTACGAATTGAGGAGGATATCATAGCTCAGTCAAAAACAGAAGACAAGACGATTTCAAGGCGGCACTCAGAATCAGAAAAAAGAATTAGTAAGAACAGGTATGAGTCTTATATGGGACCTTCGGGACGAGAAGCTCGTTCCAAATATGAAAACACTCGGTCTGATCATAGACCGACGAACATAGATTCAAGTTCATCATCATCAAGGTCAAGAAAGGATCGAGATGAACGAAATAGAGGTAATAACGTATATGCAAGAATTGGAGACTATAACTTCAATGTAAGTACTTCCGAGTTAATTACAGTATTAAAGAAATATGGGTGATAAAGTTCGATGGCTCGAAGAAATGAGATCAAATCCAAAAAGAAGGAACCCAGACTTCTGGTGTGAATTCCACAACGACCACGGGCACATGACATCAGAATGCAGGTTATTGCAAGGTGAGGTAGAACATTTGTTAAAACAAGGATATCTAACTGAATTATTTAGTGAAAAAGGCAAGAAAGCATATATGAAGAACAGGCAGGAGCCCCCAAAATCGCAGTCTCCGAAGAGAACAATAAATGTGATAAACGGAGGAGAGGAGGTTAACGACGTGACCGATACCGCAGCAAAAAAAGCAAACGAAGTTCACAATAACCCGCGGGAAACAGACTCGTGAGACCTTGGAGGCTGATAACATAACATTTGACGATGCAGATGCAGATGGGTTATTAATCCCACATAACGGCGCACTGGTAATATCTTTACTTATACATGATACTAACGTGAGAAGAGTATTGATTGATCCAAGTAGTTCATTAAACATCATTCTGTTAACCCAAGTCACTGCATAGTTTTGAAGATTGACAAATATCTGACCAGTTGAACCAGGTCCATCAGAGCACACATTCTTGAACTAAATAGCTGGCACATGAACCGTATATGCATAGGAGATATTTGTGATTGTGAAGTATCAATGAACCAAGAGATTGTCTCCTAATGCGAAAAGGTTGCAAACTGATGAGAGGATAAAAGTTTAAGCAAGGAAAGTAACAAAGGAAGGAAGTTGAGTTTGATACGAACTCTTTCATCCAGGAAGAGTTGGACTAGAACTGAACGACAAACTCAACAACTGAATCTATAAATATTCGAAGTATTTCTGCTGGAATTCTCGACGCACAAGTACTGAAGTGAATGATCTGAAAGCAAAATTCCTAGAGTTATTTTGCAAGCAGAATTAGTGCGCGATACAAAGACTACAGATCAGCTAGAAGAACCAGTTCCGTCGTTTGTGTATCGAGTCTAGGTGATTGTAGTAGGAGTTTTAACATTGTATCTTTTCAGCTTTCTTAGAAGCAATTGTAATAGGTATACATTGTTCAAGTTAGAGTTAACTTAAAGCTTGTAGAAATTAGCTAGAGGCTAGTTGATACAAAGGGATTAGAGTTTGTCCTAGGATTACAAAAGAGTTTATTTTGTAAGTCCGTCTGGCTCAGAGTTTTTAGTGAAGAGTTTGAGCAAATCCTACTGAGGAGTAGGTCGTGGTTTTTTCACCTTTTGAGCCAGGTGTTTTCCACGTAAAAATCTCTGTGTTTTTACTTTACTGCATTTATTATTCTGCACCAGTAGAAATAGAAACACCAAGAAGAACCAGGTTCTTCTTGTGAGACAGCACTCGAAAAATTGGGTACCACACATTTAACCTATATTCTTGTGTGGTATTGAAGTCTAAAACATCAATTGGTATCAGAGCAGGTTATCCATGAAAAGGCTAACACCTTGGAAATGATCAAAATGAGTGCACCACCTAAGAACTGGGAAGGTCAATCAACTGCAAGGCCACCACTTTTCAATGGCAAGTACTACTCTTAGTGGAAGAACAGGATGAAGGACCACTTGATTGGAGAATACTATGAACTCTGGGACATAGTCACTGATGGACCTCTAGCTACAATGAAGAAGACTGTTGAAGGCTTAGATGTACCAAAGACTAGGGTTGATTGCACTGCTGAAGATCTGAAGAAATAGGAGAAGAATGCTAAGGCCAAGAAGTGTCTAGTTTGTGGATTAGGTCCAGATGAATACAGCAGAATCCAAAGTTGCACCATAGCCAAAGAAATCTGGGATACTCTACAAGTAGCCCATGAAGGAACACCTCAGGTAAAAAGGTCTAGAGGTACTCTACTATACTCTCAGTATGAAAACTTCACCATGAAAGAATGAGAGACTATCCAAGAGATGTACACAAGGTTCACAACCTTGACTAATGAACTGAAGTCTCTTGGAAGAGTCATGCTGGAAGAGGACAGGGTTGAGAAGATACTGACAAGGGTCTTGCTAATTTCCTGGAAAAGCAAAATCACTGCTATCCAGGAATCCAAAAATATGGCAACCCTGAGATTGGAAACCTCACTGCCTATGAACTTAGAAGGCAAAAAATGAAGATGGATAGTCCAAAGAAGGAGAGGAGTCTAGCACTGAGAATCACTGAGGGAGCAGATCTGGAGGAAGATGAGATGTCCATGATTACCAATGAATTCAGAAACTTTCTCATGAGGAAGAAGGGCATCTCTAGAGGAGGAAACTACAACAAAGCAAAAGCTCCAGAAAGGCCAACCAACGAGGGATGCTACAAATGTGGTAAGACTGACCATCTCATCAAAAACTGTCCTCAGTGGGAAGTAGAATGGAAAAAGGAGAGATATGAAAGAAGGAACAGGAAGAAGGAACTGGTCCAACCCAAGAAAACCACAACAAAGGCTATGGTTGCTGCTTGGGGGGAAAGTTCAGATGAGGAATCAGAAGATGGGGAGACTGAATATCAGATGCTCATGGCAATTGGAGAATCTGATGAGGAATCACAGGAAGAACCAGAGGTAAGTATCTCCCATCTTAAAAACAAAATAAAGTTCCTATTTAAGGAAAAACTCTCTGAGTTGCTACTTGATTTCATAGATGATTCTGAGGAAACAACAAAAGAGAAGGATCAACTCTCTAAATAATGTGTAATGCTAAAAGCAACGTGCATGAACCTGGAAATCAGAGTCAGTGAATCTGAAAAGAAAAACATTGTCTTGTTGAACCAGGTTCATCCACTTGAGACTGAGATTTTAGAACTAAAATCTGAGAACTTAAAACTGAGGTTAGGATACAGTAAAAAGATTGTTGATCACTCGCATGTCATGTTAGAAGAATATTTGGGAAAACTAAAAGATAAAATGTATGCCAAGGATGAACAAATAAGATCACTTAAAGAAGAGTTTGGCAAAGTAAAACATGAATTAGATAGAACATGTAAATGGAATAAATCCTCTGATGGCTTGACATGGCTTCAAGAGAATCATAGTAGCAACCGGAGAGGGCTTGGTTTTGGGAGTCAATGGCCTAAGTGGGATCCCAAAAGCAAGTATCTCACTCTACCTGAAAAAATAAAATATGCACCCACTGTGGTAAGACTGGCCACTACAAATATGAGTGTACTGCAAAAGAGCAGGCCACTCGAAAAAATGAGAGGTTTGTTAAAAAGAAAAATTGACTACCAAATTGGTCGAGAAAGAATTTAATTCATCCACTCTCTCATAGAAAAGGACCCAAACTAGTTTGGATTCTTAAAACTAACCCCTGATTTCTCTTTGTAGGTACAAGTGAGAGGAAGCAGCCAAATTTGGTTTTTGGATAGTGGTTGCTCTAAACATATGACATGGAACAAGGAACAATTCATTTCACTTGAAAACCTCAAAGGAGGAAATGTCTCCTTTGGAAATGGAAATAAAGGTGAAATTATAGGGGTTGTCAAAGTAGGTAAGGATGACACACGTTCCATTGAACATGTGTACTTGATAGATGACTTGAAATATAACTTGATCAGTGTGTCACAATTGTGTGACAAAGGTAACCTGGTTGCTTTCACTTCCACAAAATGTTTTGTGATTAACTTGCTTACTGACAAGATTGTTTTGCAGGGAAAGAGAATGAATAATATCTATTTCATAAACTTGTCCACACTGTCTGAAAATGAACTCACTTGCTTTAAGTGTTTTGGACAGTAATCCCCTCCTTTGGCACAAACGACTTGGACATGCAAGTCTAAATCAGCTTAACAAATTAGTCT
>ML255055.1:362-15103 GCA_005239495.1 Nicotiana undulata
CACACAGGAGACTCGAGGTAGACCCGCAGACGTTCGTGGGCCTTGACGTCACCTTCTACTTTCCACTTTCAGCTCTGTCTTACTTTGTATTTCAAAGACAGTCTTATGTACTTATTTCAGACCTTTTGTTTGTAGTAATCTCTTAGATAGTCCGTGAGTATGTGACACCAGTTCTGGGATTTGTTTATGGGTTTTATTTCGAAAAGTGTTGTGTTGTATTTTGGGTTATTTTGTTAAATTTTATATGGTGGGCCATCGAAGCCTTGGTTATCTTGTTCGTATTTGTTGTTAATAAGTTTTATTAGTCCAAACGTTGCCTTGTCTAGCGGGTTCAACGTTAGACGCAGTCATGGCCCGAAGGTGGGATTTTCGGGTCGTGACAAAAAGAGATCACTGGGTTATGCCAGTGTCTGGAGATGATCAACAGGTTATGTTGTTGTCAGGAAAAAAAAGATCACCAAGTTATGCTGGTGTCTGGAAAGGTCAACAGGTTATGTTGTTGGCTGAAAAAAAGATCATTGGGTTATGCCAATGTCTGGAAATGATCAATAGGTTATGTTGTTGTCAGGAAAAAGATCACCAGGTTATGCTGGTGTCTGCTAGGGAGTGGGACCCTATGTTGGCATCAACTGAGGAATGGAATGTCCTTAGTTGGAAAAGGTTTAGCTAGGGATTGGAGACCCTATGCTACTTTAGGTTTGAATCATTTTCAACATCATTTCTTTTCTTTTTTTAATTTTTAATTTTATTTTCAGAGAATGAGTGAATGCGGGAAATAATTTTGGAGGAAACTTCCCTTTTTAGAGTCAATGTTGCAGAGCTCCTTCTAGCCCTTGCGTAATTTCTTTTGGTTGCACCTGCTGTTTGCACGGTTGCTTTCGAGTTGCACCTTTTTCCTATTTTCAAACAAAGAACAATTTTTTAGTTTGAAATGGTGGTTGGTTTTGCAGCCTTGATTATTTCAACTGCTTGATCTCGACCACTTTGACGAAGATCTCAACCGGTTGCTTGCTTTCTGGGGATTGGGTTTCATTTCTAAACCCGGGGACCCTGGCTTTCCATATTTTTCAGTGGCTATCGGTCACGTGGGACCCGACATTTCGAATTTATTTTTCCTTTGTAGGCCTTTCACTTGATTTTTCTTTTTGGGTTTTCGGAGCATTGGTAAGATTCAGGCTCCTCATATTTGCTGCAACGGCTAGCCGCGCGGGACTTAACCTCTCTGAATTTATTTCGCCTTCATTGGTCTTTCATTTCTACTTCAAAGCATTGGGAGTACTTCGGCTTTTCAACTTTTGCTGATATGGTTAGCCACGTGGGACTCAACCTTTCAACTTCATTTGCCCTTATAGGCACTTCAATTCGATTTTCTCCTTTTAAAGGTTTTGAGTTTAAAGCATCGGCCGCTAAGGCCACTTGGGATTGACTTGGTGCCCCTGACGAGGCTGGGGTGCTTTTTGCCTATTAGCCCGTGTCAAATGAGAACCTGGTAAATCAGTCTTGCCATTCTTTCTTAGTTTCGAAAACAGAGTTAGACCGAAGGGGATTTGAAAGAAAAATGAATGACAGAATGGACAATGAATTTAAACGAGAGGTATCCCTTTCGGGGAAAGGAAAGAAGGACTTATATGGAGTGCATGAGGACTTCAATGAACATGACATGCCTTTTGGACGGGATGCCTAATCCATGTAAACCGTCCAACTCTCAGAAATTCATCACAACTATCACCTCGAGATTGAGGAACCTTGCCCCAGACCGTGTCCATGTCAGTGACCCACCATCCTTTTTCAATCAGTGGCGCCCTTTGTGGGTTTTCACCAACTAACCTCTCTCATTTCTCTTCTCACCGTCACCATGTAGTGCTCTTTGCGAGTTTTCACTAACAAGACTCTCTCATTTTAATTTCTCTGCTCACCATCGCCTCACGGTGCCCATGTGGGTTTTCACCAATAAGACTCTCATTTTAATTTCTCTCCTCACCGTCACCATGTAGTGCTCTTTGCGAGTTTTCACTAACAAGACTCTCTCATTTTAATTTCTCTGCTCACCATCGCCTCACGGTGCCCATGTGGGTTTTCACCAATAAGACTCTCATTTTAATTTCTCTCATTGTTCGTATTATCTCCAAACAGCTGTATCCTCCAACTTTAGATATCTTTGCCGATTGGTCGGAAGGACTTGAACAGGTTTTTGGGTAAAAAGAATTCGTATTAAATTACAACTTTGAAACCTTTTATGCGAAAACGTCGCTAAACATAACATTTGCCCCAGCTTAAACTCTTGGGGAAATGTGGGATTTTATTTTGGTGTGACTAAACCCCGGAGAGAGGCTGCCTACGTATCCTTTCGGAATCAAGTTGAACGTAGTTCAGAGAATTTTTGTTTTGTTTTTTATTTTTGTTTTGTTTTTCCTCTGTTTTATTTTGTTTTCTCTTTCTTTTGCTTTCTTCGTTCTCTTTTTTTTTCATCTCTTTTTTTTTTGTTTCTTTTTCCTCTTTCTTTTTCATTTTTTTTTCAATCAACGTTTTTTTTAATAACACTTTCGGGTTCCAAAGAGGGTAATCAAAGAAGAGTAACCGTCTCAAAGGGTTTGCAAAAGGGTTAATGGTGTTTGGGTAACGAGAATGAAAGCCTTCGTCATCCCAATCGGAGAACATTTGAAAATATATGGAGGATCAAACGTAGTACCTTTTGACTGCACCTGCGTTGACAGTTGTTTCAGGGACATTTTCTTCGAGCCCCAAGTACAACGCACTCTTTTGGCAGTATTCTGGTTGCGATGTATGGACCTTTCCAATCTGAACCAATTTTCCTTTGGCCATTCCGATTCACTATATTTCCTTGACCATACTTCATTTGCATTCTGATTCTTGATTCGTTATTTCGAAGTATGATAGCGTTTTAGGATTTTTTGACTGCACCCGCGTTGACAATTGTTTCACGTACATTTCGTTTGATGTATCCCAAGTACAAACGCACTCTTTGGGCAGTACTCCTGTAGTAATATATGGACCTTTCCGATCTGAACCAATTTCCCTTTGGTTGTTCCGATTGTTTTATTTTCTTAATCTAACTTCATTTGCATTCTGACTCTTGATTCATTATTTTGAAGTCTGACAACATTTTAGGATCTGGGCATGAAGTCCGCAAGCATGTCACGTTATTGAAATATGCATTTAACAGAACTAAAAGTAGAATAAGAAGAGAGACAATATTAAGAAAAAATACATTCTTGGAAAATGAAATATTAATTCTATTTGATTTTTGTTTTTTTTAAAGTTTAAAGATAGAAGGGTTTACATCGAAAAGTAAGACAATAAAGTAAAACATCCGGATCACACCCCGAGATAATCCGTACGTAGAAGGGATAACAAGACTGGCTACCGAGACTCCCATCTGATGGGGGAACTTTCAATCTTGGCAACCATTTTTTGGCTTTTCTTCTGTCTCGGCAATGGCTGCAATGGCCTTCAGTGCCGGATCAAATTCTTCATCCTCACAAATCATTCTGACTACTGGCCCAGTGTGAGCAAACAGGGGATTATTCATAATCTTAGGGTCTTCTTCATTCCTAAGCACTATTGCCTGGACCTCGATGAGGTCTTCCACTCCTCTTTTTAAAGTCCAACAATCTTCAATGTTATGCCCCACTGCTCCAAAGTGGTATTCACATCTAGCATCATCCCGGTGCGAGGGGGACTCGGTCTTCGGTCCCGGTGCGAGGGGGACTCGGTCTTCGGCCGATTTGGGGCCACTGGCTGCAACAAACCTTACCTGACCAGCTTTTGGAACAAGCTAAAGTATGATTCACCAATAGGGGTGAACTGATTCTTTTGGAAAGGCTCTCTTGGGCGAGGATTGTATTGGGGAACATTTGGTTGGGGATTATATGGAGCTTGGTAAGGATGGGCATTTCTGGGAAGTGGAGTTCGGTTTTGGGTATAATTTTGTGATCGCGTATAAGATTGCGCGTTCATCACCGCATAGGGAGGCGGTGCTACGGCATATGCAACATCATCTTGATAGGGATAATAGTGTTGTGGGACTTTAGGAAGCATATATGATTGGTTGAATGCTTTACGGGCCCCCTTCGAGCTCGAAGCCATCATGGCTCCCTCTTCTCTCTCATTTTTGTTCGTCAAACCCCCTGACCCATTCTGAACGGCCTCTGATGCAGCCTTAAAAGCATCTTGACTCAAGATTCGACCCGTTTTCAAACCATTTTCTACCATCTCCCCAATTTTATTAACTTCAGCGAACAGTCTACCCATAGCAGACATCATGTACTGGAAGTAGTCCGTCTCTTGGGCCTGTAGGAAGACCGTAACCATTTCTGCTTTGTTCATTGGAGGCTTTACCCCGGCGGCTTGCTCGCGCCATTTGATAGCATATTCACGAAAACTTTCTGCGGTTTTCTTTTTCAAATTGGACAAAGAATTCCTGTCGGGAGCGATGTCCACATTATATTGGAACTGGCGAACGAAGTCTCGGGCCAAATCGTCCCACACATGCCAGTGGGTAGTTTCTTGATCCACATACCATTCATAAGCGATCTCGGTGATGCTTTCTCCAAAGTAGGCCATTAGCAGCTCATCTTTTCCACTAGCATCCCTCAGCTGGTTACAATATCGTTTCAGGTGAGGTATCGGGTTTCCGTGCCCGTCTTATTTTCCAAACTTCGGCGTTTTGAAACCAACCGACAGGTGAACATGTGGGAACATGCATAAATCGGAGTAGGAGAGGCTTTTCTGACCACTCAAACCTTGTATGTTCTTTAAGCTTTGCTCTAAGCTTCTCATCTTCCGAGCCATTTCTTCCTGCTCGGGGTTTCTCATTGTTCTTTGCTGACCCATGGGAGACTCGTATTGCGAGTGTTGAGGGTATGAGTTTGGCCTAGGCACTATTGGATGTGTCGTAGTGGAGATTGGTGGTGCAGCGGACATTGCTGGCGGTGCCCTTGAATCCGGCGCCTGGGGGTGATCCACAAAAGGCATTCCGGGGCCATTAGGCGGCATTAGAGGGCGCCCACATGGGAAGATTGAATTGGGCACAAGGATGTTGGACAACCCATCTGAACCGGGAATCAACTCCGGAAAATCAGGGATTACACTTGGTGGTCCCCTACCGTTAGACCAGGCGTCCCACATTTCCAACATGCAGCGATGCAACATTCTATTTTCTTCAGTCGTTGCTGATTCCGACTGCGGAATAGTCGATGACGGGCTATCCTCAGGACCGATGATTGACAGGTTACTTGCGGAGGCCATCTCTATCTTTGGATCTTGTGAAGGATGGAAAACGGGACTACCAACAAAACCAACAAACCTTACTAATTTGCACACCAAACAACCTTGTTAGTTTTGAGACATTTAACATATTGGAAATCGCATGTTGGGATGCAATGCACCTAATAGTTAAATGCTTCTACCATGTGTTTGAATGATTGCATGTTTCATCCCGGCTTTTAAATGTTCCTTTCCAATTTTATTTCTCCTTCCTTTTCTTTTCTTTTTTCCATATCTCAATTTTTTTTCTCTTTTTGTTATTTTCGCTCTTTGTTTTTCTCAGTTATTTTGTCACTCTTTTTTTTTCTTTTCCCCTCTCGTTTTTCTTGCTTTCGTTTTCTTTGTTGTTTTTTAAAAAAGTTTTTATGGCTATGATCGAATCCGATGGGGATTGCTACATATCATGACGCTGCATGAATCAGATCTTGCATAGTTCGGAAAATTGAGAAAAGAGTAAATAAGCTAACTTTTTTTTTTTACTTTTAAAAAAACTCGACACATTTTTTTACTTCATTTTTTAAATTTTTTTTGAAGAAAGGCTTTAAAAGAAGAAAGAAAATAGTTTTGACTCTTTTTTTTTTTAAATGTTTGAAAGACAGACTTCAAAAAAAAAAGGCAAGAATTTTTCTCTTTTAGTCTTTGATTTAATTAATTTTTTTTTTTGAATTTTTGGAAAAATACTTCAAGAAAGAGGAAACCTGTATTTTGGATTTTGATTTTTTTCCCTTCTTTTTTTGAATTTTTGGAATAAAGACTTCTAGAGAAGAAAGAGAAATATATTTTATAGATTTTTGATTGTTTTTTTTATTATTATTTTTCTTATTATTATTTTTTAATTTCTGGGCGAAAAATTTCTAAAAATGGTGGGAATATTTTTTTATATCCTTTTGATTGATTTTTTTTAACGAAAGACTTCTAAAAATTCTTTTGCTTTTATTATAAACTTTGAAAATTTCAGAAGTAACCAGAAAATATTTTGTTGAATTTCCATTCGTTTATTCTCTTTTGTTTTAAGAAGAAAGAAAATGTCTTTGGATTTATTTTATTTTTTTGGTTTTTTTTTTAGAAAGAAAGACTTCTAATATATATTTTTTGAAATTTCGTTTTTCGTTTTTTAAAGTTTTTTTATAGTTTTTTTGAAAGAAAAACTTTTAAGGATGAAGGGAAATATTTTTTTTTTTTTTTGTTTTTTTTTTGAATTTTTAGAAGAAAGATTTCTAGAGAAGAAAGAGAATATTTTTTTATATTTTAGTTTTTTTTTTTTTTTTTTGCGAAAAAGACCTTTTAAAAGGTTAGATTTTTTTATATATTAGAATTGTCTTTTTGTTTTTGTTTTTAAAAGAAACTTCTATAAAGAAAATGTCACGACCCAAAATCCTAACTCAGGTTGTGATGGCGCCCAACTACGGGGTTAGGCAAGCTAACATAAATTTCACTAAGTGTCCCTTTTTATTTGGTCAACTAGTTCACTATTTACTGAATTCAACAAGTTAAAGGCACGATATCGAAAGGTAATAATCCAGTTTTAGATCCAATATAGACATAAAGAAGCGGGAGCCAATGTACAAGCATATAAATACACAGCTCAAAATCCCAAAATAACTACTACGTGTGTGCCAGGAACTAGTGTCACGAGTGCCACGTGCATACTAACAGGATAACCAAAAGGTAGAATATACAATCCCACTATCTGAATAAATAGACAGGAAACAAAAGTAAATGAAACTCCACGGTGCTGCTGGGGATCGCCAGAAGAAGCAGCTCACAGTGAAGACAGGTCCGCTACGGTAAATATCTAGCTCCGGTCTGATAACCAGATGCACCAGCCTCAGAACTTGTACAGTTATGTACAGAAGTGCAGCATGAGTACATAAACCAATATGTACCCAGTGAGTATCCCGTCTAATCTCGAAGAAGCGGTGATGAGAGGTCGACTTGACACTCACTAATGTCCAATGATATAACATATGACAAGATATAATGAGGTACAGTAGGCAGGTAGGACAGTAAGTAGCAAATACATATCAAGTATAGAAATCCAGGTAACTACTGAAAATAAGCAACAATGTACACTTTCCTTTTCCCCCAAATATCTGACAAGTCAATATTGATGCAAACAGTACCAAATAACCGAACGCACACAAGAGTAAGACAACCGGCCGGAGTCATAAGAAAAAATATCTGTGCACTGCCGAGGATCGAACGGCCCGTCCCAAAAGTGCATTCCTACCATAGTCATAATTGCGCACTGTCGAGGATCGAGCGGCCCGAATCATAAGTGCATCTTTCAAATTGATCATATCTGTGCATTGTCGAGGATCGAACGACCCGTCCCATAAGTGCACCTTTTAATCCGTCGTGGCGTACGGCCCGATCCCATAAGAGTGGGGGAAAGCACACTCTGCTCAAGGGATGTAAATTGCGAAGCGGTCACAAGCACATACAATATTATTTAAAGTTTACTTTCCATAACAATTTCCTCCCAATTATCCAATTCCATGAAATCTCAGAGATACAATGCTAAGCATAACGTGAGTTTATAACACATAAGTCATCACAAGGAAGAATATAAGGCATGTTGTGGGCCTAACTACCCGGACATAACAATAATAGTCGCTACGTACGAACTCTCGCCACTTTGTACACACGTAGCCCCCAAACAAATACACATAGCATATAAATCACCTATGGGAACAATTCTCTCTTACAAGGTTAGAAAGGAGACTCACCTCGTGTCGAACCTACTTTCCGGGTAAAAAATGTACCCGAAACTCCGAACTCGTCTCCCAGGGACTCGAAACTAGCCACAAGTTACTTAATTATGTCAATAAATGCTAAATGATTCAATTCTAATGCATGGAAGTGAGTTTTCTAAAGTCTTTCTCCAAAAGTCAAAAATCGAACCCGGACTCGCTCGGTAAAAACGCAAAATTCGGACAAAAACCCGATTACACATTCGCCCCGGAGCCCGGATATATAAATAATTTCGAAACCCGGCCTCAATTTGAGGTCTAAATCCCCAAATTTCAATATTCTTAGGTTTTACCCAAATTTTCCAATTCCACCATGAAAAGCCCTAGATTCTAGGATGAAATCTTGTAAAAAGAAGTTAAGGGAGAAGAAAATGAGTTAGAAATCACTTACCAATGTTTTGGAGAAGAAAGAGTGTTAGGAAAATCGCCTCTTATGTCATTGGGGTCTTGAAAAATGAAAAATAACTGAAAATCCCACTTATTTATACTCCCCTCAGTCCCCCCACCGCGGTCCGTGGAAAAAGGACCGCATTCGCACTAGCAAAAACCAAGAAAAACTGAAGAAAACCAAGAAAAATGACTGCAGTGACATGATTTAGTATTTTGGCCATAACTTTCTCTACAGATGTCCAAATTACAATTTCTTTACCTTTCTGGAAACTAGACACAAAGGGTTACAACTTTCGTTTTGAATCATGTCAAAATTCCTTGTGGATCAGAAGATATAGGCCTCCGAAGTCGGACCAGTGGTCCAGCTCCTCCACCGCGGACCGCGAAAGCATGACCGCAGCTGCGAAGCCCCCCACCGCGGCCATCACAAAAAGGACCGCGGACCGCGGTGGTGGGTTCAGAGATTTGACCTCTCTGACCTGCAAAAGATATATATTAAGCCTAAGGAAATCCTAGGACCTACCCGGAACTCACATGAGCCCTCAGAACTTCAAACCGAACGTACCAACAAGTCCCAAATCATCCCACGGACTTGCTCGAGCCTTCGGAACACCCAAAACAACGCTAAAACTAAGAATCACACCTCAAAACCCCTAGAATCATAACTTAAAGAACTTCAAGTTCTTGATTTCTATAACATTGCGTCAGACCGACCTATACTACTCGGAATGACACCAAATTTTGCAAGCAAGTCATAAATGACATAAAGGAACTATTCCCGGTCTCGAAATTCCGTTCGGACCTCGATAACATAAAATCATGTTCCAAACTAAATTTTAAACTTAAGGAAATTCTTATTTCTATATTGGGCACTGAAATGCTCTCGGGTCATCGAAAATCCGTTCCGAGCATACTCCCAAGTCCGAAAATCATCATACGACGCTACTGAAACTGTCGGAACTCGATTCCGAGGTTGTTTGCTCAAAATATTGACCGAAGTCAAACTTGGCCAAAAAGGCCAACCTTAAGGAACCAAGTGTTTCTATAGCACTCTAAACACTTCCAAATCCCGAACCACCCGTCCCTGCAAGTCATAAATCACATGAAGCTGCTATGAGAAGTCTCATTTAGGGGAACGAGGTTCTAATACGCAAAACGACCGGCCGGGTCGTTACAGAAAATATTTTAATTATTCCAAATTTTCTTATAATTTCCGAAAGGGAACTTCTTGAAGAAAAACAAAAATATTTTTGGACTTCAACTTTCCAAATTTATGACACTTGCGAAAGAAGATTTCTAAAGAAGAAAGGAAATTCTTTTTTTAATTTTTTTTTAAAAAAAAATTGGGAAAAATACTCCTAGAAGGGATTTTTTGGATTTTGATTGATTATTTTACCTTATTTTTTTTTAAATTTTTGAATGAAAGACTTCAAAACGGGAAATACTTTTGGATTTTTTTTGAGCCGTCAACCAATTTAACAGATGATATGCTATTAATGCAAATTAATACGTTCCTACAAAAGGAAGTCCTACACATTTCAAATATGTGAAACTTTAGCAGCCTGAATGTCCAAATTGGAACTAATAAAACATACTAGCAAAGACCCAACTTACAAAATTTAGGTTGCTAGTCACCACTAATCAAACAATTATGGTACAACGACTTCATGCTCATGCAAAATGCTCCCCCTGCTACTCTGATAGATGCATTTTATCATGCCTCAGATGGTAAGAACTAGAAAGAGCAGTCTTCATCAGCTTTTATTTTTTATTTTTTGATTTAGGAGACTTCTCTTCCGTAGAATTCAAAAGGCTTGATGGCAAGAGTGCTTTCTGCGAAGGTAATTCTGGTCGCGATCTTCCGCACATGAGTATCAACAAGAATAGCATGGTGTTGATCTAGAAAAAAGAGAGCAATACATGCGGCGACCTTAGGACCAACGCCGGGTAAAAAGCACAGAGCATCAATGGCCTCGAGAAGATCTAATTTACGAAGTGCAGCAAGCCACTCCGTACCTCCACCAGGATTTGAATGCAGTGCTTCCACCGTACTAGGGGTGGCAAATGGGCGGGTTGGGCTGAATTTAGGCGGGTCAAGATGAATTAGGTCAATAAATGGGTCATTTGCCAACCCAACCCAAAATGTACTTGGGCTAAGATAGGCTGGGTCAAGATGGGCTAAACAATGGGTCATAACCCAATCCGCCCAACTTGACCCATATATTTGAAATACAAAAAAAAAAAAAAATTTGAGTGTTTGAGCAAGGTGGGGTGGCGGTGGGTGGTGCAGAAAAACAAAAAAAAGAAAATTAAAAATACAAAAAAAAAGAATAAAAAAATTTTTGGGAGGTTTGCGCGGGGTGGGTGGGAGTGGGGGTGGGGTGGTGCAGAAAAACGAAAAATTAAAAATAAAAAAAAGGAAAAAAAAATTTGAGGGGGTTTGCGCACGGTGGGGTGGGGGGGGTTATGGGGTATGGTGGGTGAGTGAGTGGTGCAGAAAAACGGAAAAAAAAATTGAAAATATAAAAAAATATAAAATTGGGGCAACTAAGTAAATTTATAGATAAGTTGGGTTGAAATTTCTTTGTTTTGGGTGAGTTTCATGGATTGTATTTGGGCTATTAAATGGGTCAGAATGGTTCATGAAAAATAATGGGTTAACTTGGGCTCAGCCCAAATTGACCCATGAGCTAAAATATTTTTAGCCCAACCCATTAATCTCTGGGCGGGTTGGGCCGGTTAGATGGGTTTGGACTCAAATTGCCACCCCTACACTGTACCAACTATATATTTGGCCTTGCTCATTTCTGTAGCCAAAAACAGCAGCTCTTAGCTCTTGTTCAGAAACCATTGCCAACCTTTCAAGTGAAGGGAACTCACAGTACTTGAAACCTCCAACATCTCCCAAGTAATTTCCCAATGACGAAACAAAATCAACCATCATGGTAATTCTCTTGATATTATGATTAGATGAGCAAATAACTGAATGAGGCACTAAAGTGGGTCTTGCCTTAGGACTCTAGCGCCCTCCAAATGTGTAGCCAGCTCATCAAATCTTGAATCAGAAACCTTAAAACTCTCCAAACCTCAGTTAAAGATGTTGCAGTTTCTTTTGAACTTAATTAAGGAACAAAGAAATGAAGAGACCCTTAACCAACATCCACTGACATTCTGAGAATCATATAGTTAATCATGTTTGTGCGAGGCCCACTTCCACATTTACCAATACGAAAGAACTTTTGCGGGAACCTTTAAATAAATGTACATGGATATCATCGTAAGCCGACTTTTGTTTTCTACTTACTAAAAAACTTCTGTGATAAAAAAATATATTAATAGTTTGTTATCGGCTGCATTTATTTCCTCCATCTTCCTTCTCTGTTTGCAGTGATATGTAGTTCCTGTTTTTCGCATGTTGCCTGGTGCTGTATTTCATGATTTTACTATCTGATACAACAACTTGGAGATCTGATTCTTTTGTTTTGTGTGCATGACGCCCATCCTTTTTCTCTCTCTCTCTCTAGTTACATTGATCTACGTAATCTCATCGCAATAGAAGTCACTTTAGTCGGGGCAGAGATGGGGTAATTTTCTGCACTTCTTGTAGTTTCTGTTCTCGTTTGAGGCTCTTTAGGAGTGTTGATATTTACCTTGTGGGTTGTTCTATGTCTATTCAGACACATCAAGCCACATTATCCACTCATCACAATAGTGGGGGCACATGAATATATAAAAGTTATGTTGCCCCAGCTATCAAATAATAGGATCTCGAATATATCATTGGCTGCAATCATCTTGCAAGATACTAGAAGAATATGCCCAACATTTGCCCGGTTCTAATTTTGTCCAATAGTTTGGGAACAAAGAGTGGAGTTAGCTTATGATAAAGGCACTCTGCAGAAGCCAAAAATCTCGATAAGAATCCAAGAATCACAAGCACCAAATGGAGATAAAGTGACCGCAGACATTTACACAGCTAGCACAGAGGACAATAGTTCGAAGGAACACTAAAAAGAGGACTCCAACAAGCAGCAACACAATCGAGAGTACCCCCTAAGAAGAAGTGCAGTTGCTGTAACGGGTGGGAAGAAGCAGTACCTTTCAGCTAAGTTGCTCGGACTGGGGTGCGGGTATACGATACGGGGACGGTTCCGAGTATCGGATTCGGCAAAATCTAAAATTTAAGATTCGGGGGTGCGAATCCGGATATGGATACAGGTGCGGGGATACAGCTAAGAAAATTCAAAATAATAAAAAATAGAGCTATAAAAATATTATAATTTTTATAGATATTATACAATACTACTAAGTTAAGATAAATTTGTACAACTAGTAAAGCAGCAAATATGAGACAAAAAAAACTACAACATTGAAGGTATGTCATTTTCCATAACTTAAATCTGTTTAATTTTTGATTTTGAGAAATCAAAATCTCAATTTTTCTCTCAAATTTGTCGATGGACTTCGGTCAAAGTGTCCTAAGTCGGTTGACCGTATCCGGGACGTTTGCCGCTCCAGCACCCGTCCAAGTCTCGTATCGGGACGGGGACGACACCTAAATTGAAGAGTCCGTACAACTTAGCCTTTCAGTTTAAGAATGGATTAGCATGAATTATCTAAACATCAATATGCTTCATCAGTTTTGGACCCTGTTTAAGTTTTGACCATATCTTATGAATCAAGCAAAATAGTGATGAGGGCAAGGAGAACTGAATTGATGACTTCCACGTGACCATAAGTTATCTTTTCTATTAGATGCCCAACAAAACAGGGTCATCAAGTTCTAGAATGGGCAGAGTGATAAGAAGCAATGAACGCCAAAAATGATGAGTACCTATAGAAACTTACATCCCGAAGAACCACCTTAGGAGGAATCTTCCCATTTTTCAGCTAGGAACTCGAATTATCATTAATGACATGGGACTTTGCAAAGATCATCTTCAGTGGAGAAAGCTGAGACAACTTTGACAAAGAGTAAATATTGTAATCCATTTCTCCCCTTAGACCAAAAATAGCAGGCACTTTCTTCAAGCACTACAAAGAGAATCTCGTGGCACCATTGAAAGTACTTCCAGCAACATTTGTCTAAAAAAACAGTTCACCCGTAACACACAGATGCAGTAAGGGATTAGAGCTTAAGCAGCTCAAACCACATTTCAGCTCAATATTCAAAAAATCAAGAAATAAGGAGCTCGAGTAGGATTCACGGACTCATCTCAGAAAGATCGAGTCGATGTTCAGTAGAAACTCAATTCTCTCCAAAATATTCATAAATCAGAGATGGAGCTCAATTTTAAACTCAAGGAATCAAACTTATACTTAGAGAAAATCTGAATCTATGTTCTACAATTCAGTTTTAAACTCAATGAAATATTTTTTTCTGAGATTTTTGAAAAATTGTGGAAAATAAAAAGGTAGAAAATATTTTTGGTATTTTGATTTGTCCTTTTTTTTTAATGAAGAAATATTTTTTTGGGTTCTAATACTTTTATTTATTTTTTATCTTTATTTGTTTGGAATTTCCTAAGAAAATAATCCTAAAGAAGGAAATAAAGGAAAATATATTTTTTTCGGATTTTCTTTTTATTGCGGTTCAGAACTGATGAGGTTTGCCTACGTATCTCACATCCTGTGAGAATCAGACCCGCGTAGTTCTGCCAGTTTTGACGGAACCGGGGAATATGACTTTTGAGAATATTCATTTATTTTCTATCTTTCTAGACAGAGTTTCAGGATTTCAAATAGCTATCTCTCACTCTTTCTATATTTTTATATATATTTATTTTCTTTACTATTCTAGAAGCCGGTCAACATGCAAGCCGAAACAAAATAATGCACATATAGCAGGTAAGATGCATCAGGATAGTCCTTTATTTCGGGTTCATCTGTCCTAGACGGACTCAACCCCTGTGTTGAGTCCCCTAAGTTAAATGCACGTGATGCAAACAACACACCTACTAGGGATCCGGTATGAGGCTTTGTTATACTAAGTTTAAATCCTGGGGTTCTGTTCTAGACCAGGCTTACCCGAGTGGACAGCTCGAGCCGAGGTCGGGGCAACGTACCGGGAATACAGAAGCTTCACCGGCTTTGCAACTTGTCCGTACCTCGTTCTAAAATTTGGATGACTCTAACAGAAAAGAAGTCACATGAAGTGCACACTTCCCAGATGATTTAGGAAATTCAGAGAGAAGAAGGGTTTCTGCACAATTTATATGCAGTTCAGATAATATCAAAGCGGTAAAAAATGACAATTAGCACATTAGGTTTAAACACGTAAAATCAGATAATGAAAGCCAAAATATAACAGTT